>NJDC01002036.1:189545-218198 GCA_002245475.1 Calephelis virginiensis | reverse complement strand
TATCGCCAACCGGGCACAATTCCAATCCCGACCAACATTTTTTTTTATTAGAAAATTGGAAAAATCCAATTTTCTTTTTGTTGGCCGACCCGGGATTCGAACCCGGGACTACATGCAGTCAAGTCCAACACCCGGACCGCTAGACCACAGAGGCGATAGAGGCTTTTTTTTACTTAACTATAATTTGGCGGAGGTAACTGTATGTACTGAGGTATGTTTTTGGTGTTTTTTGTGGTTATGGTACTTGGCCACGCACCTACCTCCCTAATTTGTTGAATTTATTAGTTTTTATACTAATAAATTTAATTTAAATTACTATTACTATTTATAACATAACTAAATAATTAGGTATAGAGCTGAATAGGTAGGTGCCTTACATAATATCTCACATAAATAAACATGTAATAGAAATCTACTTATTTTATAGAATTTTATAAAAAGGTGGAATACCTACCGAGTCACCTACTTATAAATATTTTATAAATTTTTTTATTAGATATCTTAACAAATCTACATGCATCTACTACCTAGGTATCTAAGTACCTACCTAGTTGATGTATATTGCAAGTCTTAGCTTAAGAAAAGTAGGTACAAGCCTAAAATTATGTCGATGACTCTTACGTACAGTGTGTCATCTGCAAATTCAAATAAAAGTCTCACTTTTTTCATCTAGCTATGTATTATAAAGCTGTTGGAATAGTTAGGTAGACCGCGCAAAAACCAAACTAACATTAAGTTACAGAAGACTTATAGGTAGTTTTTCGTCGTATGTGGCGTGTGTCATAACTCATAGCACATACCTAGTCTTTATTTAGCTCACTTCCACTTTTTATTTACCTACCTAATCTTTGCTCTTCAATAGGCATAAAACTCAATTATTATCAGTACAGTTTGTCGTGTTTTTTTAAATATAGAGATATTAAGTTAGGTAAGTGTGTTTATTTATGAATAGGTAGGTACCAAATAGTTCTGCAACAACTGATGCACATGCGCTCAAAATGGCATAATGTGATAAAAAGGAGATCCATCGAAAGACATTGAAAACAAAGCTTGAGTGGCAATAGTAGAAAAAGATATCTAAACCAATTATCACGTTATTCATTGGAGGCATCGAAGCTAAAAAAAATATAAACACGTCAGCGCCAACGGAGTGGATTGATCACGCATGCGCAAGCGAGACCGAGAGGCTACAACAACGACGCACATATCCGCGGGGCAGAAGTAGGGTCGGGGGGAAGTATGAGTTGTTCAATTTCGTATTTCGTTGGCAAGCTGAGCCGGCAATTCTTTAGTTGGATTTCAGAACATCGAACGGGCGGGCGTGTGTAGAATGGATCGTTAAGGACATAGTAGTTATTATTCCGCCTTCTAAGTGTTTATTTAATACCTTCCGGCATATTTTCCGTAATCCTTTTTGACGTTCGTGCCTAATTTTTTTAGTTCTGGCGTTTTATTGTTTTTTTATAACTTGCAATCAAAACGCCATTCCGATTTCTAGTCGAGAAGGCAGCCGCACAAGTTTGAAAGCGGCTTTTGAGTAAGACCTACTCATTTTTTGTTATCACAGTTTAAACGCATCAAACAAGCATCAGGATGGTTAAGAAGATATCAGAAGAGAGTGTAGATAGTGGTAAGTAATATTTTGACATGCCAACTTTACAAACAAAAATATTATGATTAGGTATCAGCTGTTTGATTGAGGGTACTTACATAATGTTGTTTAAACCGTTAATTGTTTGAAAAAACATTAAGTAGATGCTAGGTAGTGGTTTTTTATAATCATTTTGTAGTTAAAAGTTATATAAATACCTCCTAGTTGAAGGATATTGTATTTACTATTAGGCCTATTACAATTAGCATAAATTGCCGTAGTTTTTAGTAAATTGCAGCATTATTGAAAGATACAGCGTGATGCGTCATTTTGATGGTAAGCATTTTATCCTAAAAGCTCAGATTGATCATGAAAATTTTAAAAGAGATTATCCTCGCAAAAACTTAAAAAGACCTTTATTAAACTTTAAAATAGTAAATAGTTCTTGTTTTTCTGAAAAATATTAAAATATAAACTGAACAGTTTTGAAATCACGTTAAGTGAAGAACTTTATCTATTTAATGTATTAATAACATAAAACCCGGGAAGATTAGTTCCTAAGTATGGGTCAAGAAACCCGTTTTATAAAATACTTACCTGCATGCGTAATATTATTATCTGGTTTATTGTTTTTCTATAATCGTTGCATCTTAACCTTGACCTACCCTACAAGCAACAATGGAGATTATTATAACATACCTCTATGGCCGCGTATGGTTAATGAAACGAGCAGTTAAAATTTCATGAATACAAAAACTAACCAAACATTATGTTTCATCTAATAATCTAAGAAAACTGTACTTAGGCATCGAAGATCGACTAAGACTTAGCCCCAAAGACTAAGTCGTTGTCTGTATCTTATTTTAGGTAGGTACCTAGTAGCCTAAATGTCATAAACAAAAATTCTTTCCAAGAGAACTTACCTAGCTTTTACGTTATACCTACCTACGCAGATTATTTTATTTTTAAATAGGTATCTGAACTACTATCAATTACCTAGATATTCATAAATCAATAATCTTATAATAAAAAAAACCGGCTGATGCCTGATAGGTATGTTTAAATGATGACAGTCGAAGTAGGATGAAAATGATTTTGACTCCCGTCCGGACAGTCCCAGTCACCAGTCCCTAAAATGTAACAGGTATTTTATTATATTTTCAATGTTAGCGCATTATAGGTATTTTCTTTTTGTGCGAGAGCATTTAAAATCATCACAAGCTAGCAGTTACGTTCTAGTGATAGGTACAAGAAATATCGTAAGAATTTAACGATATCCACATGTTTTAAATCAAAACAAAACATTGATTTGTAAAGTTTATATGTTTCGTGTCAGTTTCGTTATGATACACACAAAGTGCATTTAGTAATTGTTCAAGAAAATAAAATTATAGAAACTTAAGACATAGGTATATCGACTTAAAATAACCATGACACTTTTTATTTTTGTAGGTGGAATCTCTTCAACATGATCTTATTTCTTTATAACATAACTTAGCTACGTAGGAATAAGAAGCCTTAGAATACCTACCTCATAAATAGATTTTGTTTTTATTTTTTTTGATATTGGAAGGCAAACAAGTAGACGGATTTCCTGATTGTAAGATATTCACACGGCCTAGAGACACCAAAGGTGGTAATGATGCGTTGCCAACCTGAGGCCGGGATGTTAGTATTAAACATAATTTACCAAAATCAGCCAAGTAGTAGCAGTAGCACTTTCAATTAAAGATAAATACCTATTTGTGTTTCATTGTATAGTTTTTTGTGTTATTATTTATTAGGTATTGATCTAAAGTTTAATTTACAAAAAAATATAACGTGGCCAAAGTCAAAGTCACTATGACTAGTAAATTTTGTATTAACATTTTAGTAATTTAAAGCGAGATTACATGTAGCAAATAAAAAACTTAGAGTACCTAGCTAGGTACTAATCGTCTGATTTATTATATTCGCAACACGACGAAATTAAAATGAAATAGACTAGAGTTTTGCGACACTTACCTGCCTACTTAGTAATCATGTGGAATGTTCTTTGTGTAACTACATGTCATAAATATGCGGGACAAATATACCTACCTAACTAAAATTTACAATCTTCTTATTGATTGTAAACTTCTTTTCAATTACAGCCTCGGTTCTTGTTTTAAAATTCTTGTCAAATTTTTGGTCACAAAATCATGAACATCGAATTTGACTTTAATTTATTTTTGATTTTATATGCGCACAAATATAAAGTTGTACTGCTTGACAAACAGAGCGTGTAAGTAGTCAGTTAAGCATCTTATTTATTTGACTTTATAATTTAGAACGTTGAATTTTTATACCTACATAGGTAGGTGTCATATTGGTTGTTATAACTTATTGAAATCGACAGCGGCTAATAGCTACATAATGTAGGTCCTTATAAAGCTGTTGGAATAGTTAATTATTGCACGTTCTGTAACAGATATACGAATGTCATTTTGATATGCGTTTAAAATTGAATGAAATGAAATTCCAAATGTTATTTTTTCCACGGTTGTATTTCAACATGGCCGCTGGAGCGCGTCGGTCGGCCCCCGTTCATTGTCAAGGTCACCTAACATTTAACTGCGCACTAAGCTTAGATATACACATTATACACACAGTTTAGTTACACATTCTATCGACCAACGGACAAACAAAAAACTGGAAACATGCCTCATGAATATTATGATTTATGCATTTACGTAATATATCATTAAAAAGCAGTAATAATGAGTATATACCTACCTAACTACTTTTGTAAACAACTACTATTCGAAAGCTTGGAGTTTCCAAACGATGGTAGTTACGAGTTAAAGATTTTTACTTTGTTTAAAAATTATCTATTCATTTGAAGTTTATGTACCTACTTACCCATGTTATATATCAGTAGACTATAGAAATTTCATACAGAATTATAACTATAATATTGTATACCTATGTAATCGAAAAAGTTTTAATTTAATGTTGCGTGTCATTATCACTAGTAAATTATAGTTGAATCATTACAGGAAGGATGAAGTTAAGACTACAATTATTAAGAGTATGTCTTCCCTCTAATCGATGAATTGATTTGTTAGGAATTGCCAAATGAAAAATGAAAAATTTAATGAAAAATGGAATCGACTGAAAAATTTATGGAGATTTTTGCTAAATAACTGAAATAATGTTGGACGACTTCCCATCCGGTGGACTGATGATCTGATCAAAGTCGCGGGGAGTCGCTGGTTACAAGCGGCTGGTGTGGCGCTCTTTGGGGGGAGGCCTATGTCCAGCAGTGGACGTCTTCCGGCTGATGATGATGATGAACTGAAATAGCTTATGATAAAAACTTGCATTAATGGTGCCACTGGTGGTCATAGGTGCTCTTAAAGTCATTCATGATTATGTTAGTTAATTGAGAATGCTGGGATTTTCCTTCTGACCGCGACTAGTTCGCAGCTACTTTTTTAAAAAAAAGTGACGCCACCAAATCAATACTTTTAATGACAGATGAAAGTCTCAGATTGATATATAAACAGAACTCTTTTGTTTTATCTAACTACTTTTAGCTCGATGACTATGACAAAACCCCATTACAAAACGTTAAATACCTAACTTTATCATGAGGTTTTGGGGTAATTCGATCCCCCTACGATGTCACGAAAAAGAAGCTAACTTCGATGTAATTAATACCTAGTTAGAATATACGAATTAAAAAGCATTGTTTTGTTTTGAAATTATCTGACTTCTTATCGTGGACATAAGCTTCTTGTTTATCGTCGAGGAAATGATACTCATATAAAGATGATGTCATTTTGTATGTTAACATTCTACAAAAAAAAATAAAGTAAATTTCTTGTAGAAGAGACAGTAAGCACTTTTGAGTGTTTGAAATGTTAATTTGTTTAAGCGTTAATTAATTGATTTAAGCGTAAAAAAACTACAAGATAACGACTCTAATTTCAATATGACATCGCGATTTGATCATTATATTTTTGAAAAACAGACCATGTAGGTACTCTGAGGTATAATAGTTATATAAAATCACTTCGGAATCATATACTACTTTTCGTGTCAAGAACCATCTGTTTGTTATTAGCCGAGTAATTGGCTAAAACATACAAAAAAAAACAAAGAAACATACAGTCAAAATGGTAAACTGCTGGGAATAGAAAAAATGATGGTATAACAAAAAACATAATTTTGAATAAAGTTTTTAATTTGTTAATTATGTTAATTCACTAAGTTTGCAAGTACATATTAGAATTAAAAATATATTTTTAAAGTGTAAAATTAATGTGTGTAACATAATGTAAATTCCGCTAGGTAGGTAGGTAGGTAGGTACTTGTCAGAATTATAAACAGCAAAGTCTTTCTTGGTTTTATATTTCAATGTTTTCGTCTTTAAGAAATATTTAGATGTTTATTACCTTATCTAAAATTCAAATAGCTCATAAAATACATATAAAAATTGTTTTTAGTTAAAATGGGAAACGTTTGTACGAAAATAATGTTTACCTATTTTGACTATGTAAAATTCACTCCTAAATAATTTAGTTATGAATGCAGACTAAAAATATTGTTAGTTAATTTATTACAAATATTGTATTAGAATTGCTCATAACTTTTTTTTAAATGTCATACAGTTTTTATTGTTGAAATACAAAGTATGATCCCGTTTAACACTGACGATTACGGGTACCTAGTATAAGTAAAATGCAATACCTAAAAAAGGTATTTACAGTACTATTTTTTATTGAATTGCTATTTATTTAACATTATATAGTTAAATAAATTTTCACTAATTTAAGTTGTCCCCTCGTAAAGGGTTAGTTGACAAAATTTAGATTAAAATTGTTGTCATGGTTATAGTACTAAGTCTGTGACAACTAGTAATACAGTACATTTAATATCTGATATAACAGTTACGTGAGATGTTACGCTATGCAATCCTAAGTAAAACAAACTACATAATTTATTAGTTTATTTGCGATCCTACATGTGAATCATTAAAAGACGATTGTAGTTCATTATGCAAAACCTTTTAATATACAAAATTAAAAGTTATTAAAAAAATATGCTAAACTGTAAAGAGAATACCTGAAATAAGATTAACAGTTTCTTTTTAGGTAGCTGTTAAATAAAAATTAAATATCAAACTCTGATTTTTAATTGGCCCATAATTGCTGCAAAAATAAGAGTTCTTTTTTTATAAAAATCTTTTTGCTTTGCGTAGCATTTGCTTTCTTTTCTACTGCCAAAACGGTAAGACAAATATCGTACCAGATGATGATTCAATCGTACTGTAAAGAAAAACTACAGTGATGGTTACGCAATCACAATTCATAATTGATGACATTCTTTAGGCGCATATAATTGAAGTGTAAAACACATTAAATTGTTAGTCGAATCTCAAAGTATAAGAAGATATAATCTGGGGGCTGATCCGAGCAGTGAAAGTGGTTGGAAATAGTTCGTAACGCCCGCCCTCGTCAAAGTTTCACCACGACAACTAGTTTAGTGACAGTGCCAGAGCGGGTTGGCAATTTATTCTGCACTATTTTACATATGTAACGAACTACTTGGTGTATGATTGTTGATTTGATAATTTGTATGCCTGTAAACCAGCTTTTCAATAAGACAAAGCAAAGATTACTAATTTTGACACTGTATGTAATTAAATTGTATATGAGATTTATTAATTCAATAAATATAAGCAACGTTAAATCAATATTTAGTATTAGTTGGAAATAGTTGGTAATTTTGCTATCATTTGTTGCCTTATTTAAAATAAAGAGTATAAAATAGTCAATTTGAGTTTTTTCAGTTAATAATCAAATCTTGTTTCATTTCCAAATATTAAAATGTTAAACATACAGCTAATTGGAATTTGACAAAACACATTTTGATATGACATTGTACAACCATTTGTAGGTATTTATGCAAAATATCTAAATGTAAATCAACTGTACGTTGTTACGAGCTGGGCTGTGAAAGCGGAATAAGCAATTTAACAAACAAACTGTTTTTAGCGTCAACATTAGAAGGCATACCTGGTGAAATTGGTTGGCCATGTAGCTAGGGTTGTCAACCTCAAAGCTATCAGTTCAAATTATCTATCAGATCTGATTCAGAACTATTATTGATTTTGCATAGTGGTATTTACGAAGAAACTTTTATAATGACTTCTTTTGAAAAAGCTAAGTAACTAAAAGAAGTGTCCCTAGAACTTAAAATTCAATCCATCCGCGTTCTTCGCATCATTTTCATACACCAGGCTGTGTTATAACCAAACGCAGAGCACCTCAATATTTTCCTAAATACCTAATTAAACGTATTTTTTTATTTGTATCATTGTAATGGCAGACCTGGGTGTTCCATTTGCTGAAGAAAAGACTTAGTATATTTTTTTTTAAAATACTCAATCAATACGAATAGGTATGACTACTCGTATTTATTAAGTATTACTATTTATTAATATATTGCCAAAACGTTGAACATATTGGATATTGAATCAGAATCTCGTGTCAGTTTTTAATTTAATGCAATTATTTTTTTAACTAATACCGACTATTACCCTAATTAACTTATAACTAATAACTTGTATGGGTTAAGTAACACATAGGTAACTAAGTAATCCTACTGTAAACCAATATTTTACTTGCTGTCATTAGAATTAAAAAATACATAAAAGTAAACTTTAAACTTTTTGCACAACGTTCATAATAGTAAATTCAAAAAACTTTCTAATTAAAGGATTTTTTTTGTGTAAAAACTGGTTTTTGGCTTTGTTTTAAGAAGTTAGTCTCTAAATCATAGTGTACCTGTTAGGCGTGTAGTTGTCATGTTAAGAAATATGTTTAATAAAAAGAAACATATTTTTATGCCGCTAATTAGTATACAGTTGAATTATCTTGTAACTTCAAAATAAATCTTTAGATATTCACTAACTACAAGATTTATTTATAGAAAGAATTAATCATTACAAATGCTTAATCTTATTTTTGTTTATTAAAAACAATGTCCCATCTTTTTAAAAACTGTTGTTGCCTTAGCTTTGGGTACGTCATACGTTTCGCTGTTTAAACATCTTCTAATCGCTTGTTTGTTATTTAAGGTTATCAGTAAAATAGATAAAAAAGAAATGTTAAGTTTATATTAATAACAGAGAAAGTAAATACAGGCTGCAAACGTAACATACTAGTTTAGTTTGGCGATATCAAGGAGAAATATTAACCAATTGCCAGCAGTTTAGTAACACAACAACAAATTTTATGTTGTCACTACCAGTATATTAAATTAAACAAAAGAAAATATGACAATTAAAAATAACCTGTTCCAATTTCAGAATCCATATTATTCCATTCCATAATCTTAAACATAGCTTTCATAATTTTATATCAAACGATCTGTCCCTGGAATTTAGTTCCACTCGTTCAGTTTGTATGGAAAAAATTAAATAGTTAATTTACCTAGTTTTTCATGTAGAATGTAGAAAATTAAATAAAGTGTGTATTTTAATGCCACATCCTTAAAAACAATATTTTGTGGCCAGCCTTATTATTTAGGGGGATCAAATATAGATTACCTATTCACAGACCTACCGAGTATGCATATAAAATCTGTTCATTGTTTCGGAAAATTGTGGTAACAGACATTGTGAAACGATTTTTTTATATAAATATAATAGGTTAAAAAAATATTTGTTTAATTTCAAATGTAGTTTTATATTAAATTATCATACATGAGAAAAAACTTAATTTTTTCTTACATGTCGCAATTTGAGCATATCTCTAAGACCATATTACTACAATCTCCGCATATGGTCAGCCATTAATAAACTAGATTAGAAAGTGCGCCTAAACCACGAATAAGGGCACGTCGGCTTCTGGTACAACTCAATTCATTTTGTTTTTGAAATAATTTAGAAAGTTCCCATTGTTTCTTTAATTTGCCTTTTTTCGTATCTGTTGTTCCTAGTCATTTTGTTTTTTCTAAAAAAGAAACTTGTCTGTCTAGTCTAGTACTTTGGGCATTGTTAGTTCAAAAGATATTGTGCCGTTTACGAATCGGAAGGACACATCACTTACATGTAACACTAATATCAAAAAAGTCTGCAACCACGAAAAAACCTATCTGCAAAATGTAGCTAAGAACCATCTCGATTACGTCAGCTTTCAACAAAAAAAACATCTCAAGTCGGAATCTGTTCATTCGTTCAAAAGTTATGCTGCTATGTCATACACACAAATACACACACGCATGCACCTCAAACTTGTGATTCCTCTTTTTCCGTGGTGATTAAAAATTTTGGGCCGTAAGCGACACATAACTCATTAACATTTTGAATTCTTTTTATTTTCTTATTTTAATGGCCACTACAATGGCGTCATCATTAAATCCCTAAACAGTTTTGTTTTTGCTTCTACTGTGCCCATAATCTTTCAACCAAAATCTAAATCGAAATAGAAATATAAAATGTTTTCTGCAAAAATCTTATGCGGGAACGTGACAAGTTTTTTTTAAGCTAATGCAACAGAAGCGAGTTTTTACAGCCTCTAATCTCTATTAGGCATTCAGTTTACGTAATGTGCCATTATTTAAAATAATGACATTTAATTATGACACATCTCAACTGAGTCTAGGAAATTGCAAAGATTGACACGCGTGTAGATAAATAAGTTATAATACCTATTTCAATGTGTAGATAAGCATTTATCATGTCAGTAGCCGGCGCCATTGCAAGTGGCCCTCGTGGTCATACTACTCGCCACATTTTTTGTTTTCGTACTGTGGTTAATTGCAAGCGAAAAATCTCTTAAAACAAAATATTTTGAAATTCGAGCCCAGTGCTTGTATCAAGGTGGTACAAGAAATATAATTAAGTAGTTTTTTATATAATGGTTATCAAGTGAAGCGCCGAAATATAGATTATAAAGTAATAGTCTAGTTCCACCTGTCCTTAGGCAGGTGTGAAACAGATAATTAGCATAACAAATGTTTTTTTTTTATAATGATCCTGTATATGACGACCGGCATCGCAGTAGGTAAGATTTGACTACATACCTAGTTACTGATTTTATTGTTGACACAAAGATGGCACAAATATCTTTTACCTTGACTTCCAGCCCGCGATATTTAGGTTTACTTCTTTTACTGTTCCATTCGTAGCCTGACTGTTTTCGTAGTGCCTGTACCTTAGGTGGTTTTCTTGCAGTACTTAGTTGTGCTTGAGACTTTGCAACATAAATATGCTTGTAGATATTATACTTAACATACAATAAGCCCTTCGCACCAGCGAAGGCGAAATGCAATAGGATTAGCGATTCAAGCCCTATTTATGAAGTAGTGAGTAGTGATCCAATCTGTTTCGCATGTTCCTTTAACCCTTCTAAGGCCAACAACATACATAAGGAATTTTCTTACGAAATTCCTTTTCGGAAAAAATCGATCGCAGCGAATACATACAAATCAATGAAGCTACATTCGGAATTTATCCGTACGGAATTTGAATGGATTTCTATAGACGAAAGTTTCGTTTTGAAATTTCGAAACGAGATATCGTAAAGGGATTCCGCATGTAAATGGCGGATTTAAAGTTACTTTGCAATTTTGTTAATATTTACCTTCTTGTACTGCTTCGTCCGCGTGTCAATTTGTACAGAATCTTCAACAATTGTATTCTATGTGTTATTCTGATATATAAATTATATAGCTGTCAAGTTAAATAGCTAAATCCATTGAGTACTTTTTACGCGAAAGAGTAACAAACATCCAGCCACCCTCACAACTTTCGCACCTATACGAGTACAACAAGCAAATAAAATTGGAGTGTCTGTAATTTAAAATTACAACTTTTCACCACATGCGCATGAATGTAAATACGGTACATGTAACAAAATAACATTTTTTGTCTAATCTATTTTCTAACTAAATTACTTTTTTGGTAAATTCATCGCGGACGAAGTCGCGAGCAGAGCTAGTTTATAATATATTAGTAGTTAGTAGAAGAATATATATTATCTAGAATGGGAATAGGTAAATCTTTTTAGGGTATTGGTGTATAAGTAGGCATATTTTCTGAAATTAAATTCACGTTGCATAGAGACGCCAAAGATAACAATGGTGTGTAGCTAACTAGCTAGTTAGCTAGGGTAATTTAATCAGAGTAATTAATTTCTTAAAATCGTAAAAGTTGTTTGTCGAAATATTCCCGGAAACATAATAGCCTCTTAGTAAGTAACCAGGGTAACAGACTTTTTTTTAATCTGAATCAAAAACTTTTTGAGTGTTTCCTGTCAGTTTGTTTGTATGATACTGCACCACATAAAAACATGGGTACCAATTTTAATCGGTTTTTTTTCTATTTAAAAATAGGGTTTCTGCTACAACTAATGTTTAACCGACTTCAATAAATCTGAATGTTCTCGATTTTATTGATTTTTTCTGTACTATCTTCATCGTGGCACAGACATTTCCAATTTTATATTTGTGAATAGTGAAGTAACATAACATTATATTATAAAATAATAGACCCCCTAATATACACGTTAAAGTAGTATATTTTAGTGTTAATTACATTTTACCGCAATGAGGGTATCCGTATAACGAGGTCTTGTGTAATTAGAAAGCTTGCCTCAGACTTCAGCTGTTCGAACAAAGAATGATGTAAAATGCTGATAATATTTATTTATTCACTATGAGATATGCGATAAGTCGTAACTGTCATATATTTAACTAGAATTATCCGAGTCTTTGCTCGCGTATACATTTATCTCAAATCATTAAAAAAATTTTTTTTTCGCAAATTGTTAACAAAATTTTTAATTATATGAGGTGTCTCATTTACCTTAAGATCGGCCATAGGTTTTTCGGGGTCGGGATGCGAAGACCCTATCGCCTGGTGGTGGCTAATGTAGGTGAGACTAATTTACTTCTACCACCAGGAAACGATTTGTTGTTTGATGTCTTATGCCATGAAAAAAATATATTCTCTTTTCCCACAGTAACGGCTGGAATGAAATTTCAAAATGTGAGCTTGATATAATGCGAGTACTTGGTATTGCAATATAAAATAAATACTTTCTAAGGCCCGCAATACAATACAATCGGAATTTCTTTTACGGGACGGGACGCCATTTTGTTTCGGAATTTCGAAACAAACCCTGTTTCCCGTCCCACACAAATCCACTCGAATATCGTACGGAAAATTTTCTAAAATGTGTGGCCGGTCCATCGATTTGTTTGGATTTGATGCATTTGAATTTTTTTTAAATGGAATTTTCAGAAATTTTCAGATGTAGGTATGTGGCGGTTCACAAATCCACTGAAATTTCGTATGCAATAATTCCTGTCGTGTGTGACAGGTACATGGATTTGTTTGGATTTTGTTGCGTTCGAAACTTTTTGAAACAGAACTCCATAACATCGATTACAAAGTATGTGGCGGGCCTAAAGGGTACCTACCTAGTTAGAATTGCTAGACTGATAGTGTCTAAAAACAGGAAGTGATATATGTTGTTCAAATAGACGATTGTTGTGTTGTAGGCGTGTCTCGTCAGTGGCCATTTTGTTGCGCATTTACCATCCTGTTGAGTGCTCCGGTTTGTGCCTCATTGTTTCAATTGTTTTCGACAATTCCGTTTATTGCATTCTAGCGACGCGGCCCGGCTTTGCTCGGTAGATAGATCGTACTATGTAACAATATGTAACAATATAGTATAAATATATCTATACAAATAAATACAATTTTATTGTCCGTTTGCTTTATTAAAATACCTGCTTTTTACTGCATGCATATGAATGTATAAGACCATTACTTAGGTGATATTTATCAAATTAAATTTACTTTTACTTTAACCTGTGTTTAATAATAAGTTATAAGGGTTTTGGCAACGTTTTCGGTGAAAGCTCTCAACGGGCTTATATTTTTCGGACGTGTTAATAAATGTTGTTATATTTCAACAAATTTACACAAAACCTTAACTAGTTTTACATCTAAACCTTCCTCGGTAATCGTTCTATCTATCGGTGAAAAAGTCTGTTGAATAGTTTTTGAGTTTGTCGCGGACAGACAGGCAGACGCGACCGGGGACTTTGCTTTATTATTGTACGAACTTGTAGCCCTTTCCGGATTTTGTTTTTTGTTTTCAAGTAGTATACCTAGCTTGTGTTACTTCGAGAATATAGCGTAGCACAGCATTCCAATGGTGAAAGAATTTCGTTACAAACGTCCAGATACATTTTTTTTTATAATTTAAAAGTAACTATGATCCTGTGTCTTCATTTTCTTTTTATTTAATTTTATTACAATCAATTCAGCCATTAGTTGTTAAAATTAACAATGTACAAAAAATATGTAGCCCATTAGCTTTGAAGCGGTAACATATTTAAATGACTATGGTTAACATCTAGGCATCAAGAAATCGGTCTGCTTGTTCACCTTCATTGTAAGAAAACAAATTAATCAAGTATCTACCAAAACTAGTAAAAAAGTATAAAAGTTTAAATATATCTGCAATTGAAGGAAGTACAGAGAACACGACGGAAGTTAAACAAGCACACGGAAAAGATATCGTTGAATTCAACAAAGAATACCAATTTACAAACTTACTCGTATGGATGACTGTATGTACTGAAAATTTGCTATTTACACAATGACATATACATACATATCTTAACGCCAATTCCCTAACGAATTTGGCAGAGATAGATAACAAAACAATAAAAAAATCCTTTAAATTTGCAGAAAATATACCAATGCTCCAATGGTTATTTTTTTTGTGATAAGCAGCAAAGCACATGGCTCTACTGATGGTGAGAGGCAACGGTGGCCTATAAGCACCTACAAGTGTAACACCATTGACGTTTTTGATCTATAGGCAACGTGTATTTCTTATCATTAGGAACTTCGTCTGTATTTTTCTTAGAAATAGGCAAACTTGCCTATCAACTAAGGATTTAATCGTGGCCTCATCACCTAAGAGGCCTACGCCCAGCCATGGACTTTATTTAGCTAGTTGTTAATATATATTCAAAACCAATTGTAACTCAAACTCAATGCCAACCTTCTCGAACAACATTCTAAAATAACTGCATTGTGAGACGTGTTAAATTTTAACAATAATTTGGTTCGATTAGTATTTAGATAGATATTTTAGTTGAAGTGGTTATCTCAAAAATTTACAATTCCTCTCACTTCACAGCCTTATTTGTTTGTAATTATCTAATAATAGATGTATTATAAACAAAGGTAGTACGGGTTTTTTAAAATCTTTTAAATAGGTACTCATTTTCTTTGTGGTTAAATATACCTAAACACATATTTGACCCCAAAATTATATACACTCATAAATTTGGAATATAACTAAATTTCACTTAAAACCAAGGTACTAATTTTCCAGAACTATTTTTTAAATCACGGGACCACAAGACAAATTCTCAAGATTTCTCTAAAGTCTAAAGGACACGAATCCACTTAAAATTCGTCAAGAGCATTAATATTATATTCAAGATATAGGTATTCAGTTTTGAAGTAGATTACTTAACATACAATTTTCTCACACATATATGATAGAAAAGGCAATCTATAGAGTAGAACTATTAAAGATAGTCAGAGAGGTCGCGTTGAAGCGATCGCGTAACATAGAGCTGCGCATACGCAGTGGGTGCGGCCATGTAGGTCAATGAACCGGCTTTGTTTGCCAACTCAGCTGCACTCCGCATGTTTCGAGTATTAATTTGTCGATGACATAGCTCTTTACTCGATACACATCATAAAAGAGTAATGAAAATATTTGATTTTTAACCGATTTGAAAATTATACCTATTAGGTATGTTCGATTCCTGTAATATATGTTGGGTAATATGTTTCTCCACTATTACTGAACCGATTTTAAAAAAATCATTTTTTATTTGAAAGAACTTATTTTCGAAGTGACCCCATTGCCTCAAAGGCTGGGTCTGGTGATGGAACTCAGGGGAAATCGAGGAAAATACTTAATATATTGTAAAATTGGTACTCAAACGATATACCTACCTACCTACCTAATATTAAAATCGGAATCGGTTTTTTGTAGTTTAATTGCACTTGTACCTATTAGATGCATTTATATAGGGTTGTTAGATCTTTATGTGCAAGATGTTTCACAGATTTGAATTATGTTAGATTGGCATAATTAACCACAGTGCTACCAAAATAACAATAATACCTACTCCATATTACTTCTAATACAGGTCTTACCTGATGAAAATTTTCAATGTCAATTAAAAATCAGCACCACCAAAAATTGGTTATTACCTAATTGAATTGGTTGTTGTTACATAACCCCAAACTATGCTTGTGATATGTAACTCTACTGTCAACGACATCATTGAAATAGGTATACAGGATATGCATCTACATCAGTCTTTCCCAAAGTGGGCGATAACGCTCCCTAGTGGGCGCTGAAAACCTAGAGAGGTAAATAAACCTGAAAAATAAGTTTTTATTGAACTCCAGGCCAGACAAAAATGTTATTATTGAGCTTTTTCATTAGAAATAACGGGGACGGGGGGCGCTACAAAATAACTGATTTGCAAAGTGGGCGTTATCTGAAATAAGTTTGGGAACCTCTGATCTACATCTTTGGTGTCGATACCTAGGATGCGGCTAACTCTTACCTTTGGGGTAGTCGCGTGCTTGTTTGCTGTCTTTTGTCATAAAAAAGCAACAGAAATCAATAATAGTGATATAATTGAGTGTATTTAATAATATCCAATGTTTTAGGTAAATGCTTTATTTTTGTCACCCCCTGTCTTACTTTTTGGCAGAAGGCATACGTAACGGTGCGTGTATAATTATTTTTACGCCTTGTTAATCATAGGTATAAAGTAACGCTCTGTTAGTAGGTACCATTTGCATTTGTTTTGTAACGTGAAATAATGTATTCAGTGAAACACATTTATTGTTTAAAGGTAATAAAGATATGTCATTCAAGGTTATATTGTGTGGTATTGAGTCATTCTAGAAATTTCAACTTTATTTTGTGAAAATATTATGAATACTGTGACTAAACGTGAAAATGTACTTTAAATTTCGTTTAAACATTTATACAGCAGTACTATTTAAATGCGCTTTAGCTATATTCGTTAAGCTTCGGAAATCCGAATGTATTTGAAAGATATCTATATAGAGTTGTTACTACACATAATTAATAATTTCGCTTAAATTTAGATTAGGTCAGCCAATTTAAAAATAAAGTATAAAGTGTTAAAAGAGTAAAAAGTTTAAACCCGAAGCGCATAATTTAAATAGTAGTACTGTACCTACCTACATGTCTATTGTGTACAGTTTTATTGTAACAAGTGATATGTCCTTGGATATGTCAACACGCGTGACATTTCAATAGGTGTGTAGTCTGATGACCTGTCGATTTTAGGCTCGCCACATACATTCCGAATTTGGTTACGGAATTCCGTTTTGAAAAAAATTCGGACGGAATTTGACTGAATTTGTATGGTCTGCCATATTGCTTCGAAATTCCGAAACAAAATGGCGCCACATGCAAATGTGGCGCTGAAATTCCATTTCTATTTTGAACCTTGTGTGTATTTGAATTTTGTGTGTAAGAGAACCATATTATATAATATGTTTGTAATTGTTTCGTTCGATTTCTTTTCTAAACGGAATTCCGTGACAAAAATTTGAAATGTGTGTCAGGCCTTAACGTTAGTTGTTAGTTAGCTATATCGTCAGTGGTTTACTTCGATTTCAAATAGAATTTAATATCCCTTGGTAAGTAATATCGTGTAAGGATGTGACGACCCCTTCACCAGAAAACTTATCCAATAATCTAAGTTGTTGGATTTTTACAAGCGCAGCCATGCGAGCTGTGTCAGTGTTCGAAATTGTCGTGTTCGCATTTGGATTGCTGTGGTTTTATGGTTTTAGGCGCATTTGCTAAAACTATAATCTTATTCGCATTCACATTGACCACAGTCCACGAATAAGATCAACTTAAGTACAACCAGTAAAACCAAAGTTATGATTTAAATATACTTACACCAAGATCAAAGGTTCGATAACTTTTAATTTTTTTATGTTAAATAATGTTTCACTTATTCCAGGTGTTGGTCGGGGCAGTAGTCAGTCAGGGAGCGAGCGCGAGTCAGACGAGTTACCACGTGGTACAGAAGCCTCCGCTCCAGTGCCCATTCCTGACAGTGAAGACCTGCAACGACGGAAGGAAGAGGCGCGAAGGAAGCGACGAAGGAAGAAGCGCTCCGGCAGCTCAGTGGTCACGTCATGTTTCCAAGGTAGGTTTCTTCACAAATAGCTTAATACCAATGATCATTTACTAAAATGATCAAATGTGAAATGGATGAATTATGTTACTAAGTTAAAAATATTTTAATATTTATTTATTTTAATATTAATTAACCTTTTAACCCTTCGCTTGAAGATGCACAGATTATATCGTAAAATAAATACCTTTGGCAAATGTTTTATTACTATAGTTTAAAACAACAAAAGTAATGTCAGACTAACTTCAGGTAAATTATAATATTTCATGCGAGTCGGTTTCGAGATTTTAAAATTTGAAAACTCATAATTAACCAAAAATAACAGTCATAGTAATCTACTTATAAAGTACGGTACTCGCGAACCACGTATAGTAGTACTATTTAAATTATGCGCTTCGGCTATATTGGTCAAGCTTCGGAAATCCAAATGTATTTTAAAGATATCTATATAGAGTTGTTATTACATCATTAATCATTTCGCTTAAATTTAGATTAGGTCAGCCAGTTTAAAAATAAAAGTATAAAGTGTAAAAAGAGTAAAGTGTAAAGTCGAAGCGCATAATTTAAATAGTAGGAGGACCTATACTTGTTAACTAAGTTTCAGAACCGACAGTTCAAACGCAATAATTAATTATGAATAATGTAAGTCGCACAAAGTCTAACCATAAACGTATTTGTGTACTTAACACACAAAATTTTCCCACATTTTATTAAATCTGCCATCTGTTATGGCCTTAAAAGCTTGATTGTATTTTAATTTAGTAAAATCGTTAAGAAAACCTAGAAGAATGTTATCAGCATTAATATGTTCCGCAGGTTAGACTACAATTTGATCTAGTTATGTATTTGCGTTGCAACATAAACACTGCAATATTATTCATGACATGCGTAAAATGAAACGGTTGATTAAATTCCATTTTATATGCAAACGGAGGGTAGAAAGACAATTTATCCTCTCAATACGCTGTCGCTATGACGTCACTATTTAAAATTCAAGCGATTGCTGCTGAATCGATAAGTTACCCTCAACCTGTGCACTCTGTTCGCTCTTTAGCCTATTAGGTTTTAAAAAAAAATTACATCATGGCGTCAGCAATATAGAAGCCACGTTGATTTTCATTCTAGTCAGTTCATTACAAGAGAAACTAGTAATCGCGCCTAACTATAATTATGATGAACTAGTAAACTTTTTACTATTTCCACTTATTAACGCCTATGTGGTAAGGTGGTCCTGTATAGGGGTAAAAAAGAGTTTGCAATTAGACTTTTTTTAAACCCCGACCCAAAAAAAAGGGGTGTTATAAGTTTGACGTGCCTGCCTGTGTGTCTGTGGCATCATAACTCCCGAACGGATGCAGTGATTTCAATGTAGTTTTTTTGGTAATAAAGGTAACTTATGCGCGACTGTTCTTAGACATGTTCGATGAAAATCGGTTGAGTCGTTTAAAAGTTATGGGGGCTGAAAGTGGGGAGATTGACCGATTTTTTACTTTTTAAAGGGAAATTAAGTTCTTGTGACGGGGTGTTTTTTAATTTTGAATATATTTTTTTATTAATAATATTTTGTACTGCTATACAGGGTGTATGGTGACCACGCTCTGGCTTCCTAAGATTCTATTGTGGCACATTGTAGGTTATTAATATTGACCGTAAATCTGTATAGTGTGATCTAAATCTCTCAATAGTGTAATATCTAAAGCTGGGAATATTTCAAGAGATGCTATGTGTTACGTGAAGTTTACAAGAAATTTTTCTTTTTAACGGTTGAAATGTGCCGTCGTGACATTCCGTGAAACCGACCTAATAGGTGCACAAAAACAACTTTCGTTCAGTTTTTATGTAGGAACCTAACGTCACGAAGCAATAGCGGAACAATTTAACTCGAAACAGATGTTGGGGCTGCACAAAAAATATGATTTGGGGTTTGTCCTTCGCTAGTTCTTTTCAAACACGTGTATTGGGTTAAGGTTGGGGGAAATTCAATCTTTTATAAGGCGATTATTGATTGTATTGGAAGAATTAGGAATTTTTGAATTATTCTTTTTTTAAATGTTGATGGAAGAGACTTCAAAATACTTAATACTTTCTATCTTTATTTGTTTCTTGTTTCTTGAACTTTAGTTTCGTAGAAATGTATTTTACAATAATTCAGAAATCTATGGAAATGATCAATCCTGGCAAAATTATAAAAAGGCATAAAATTTTGCAAAAAGCATTTAACAATCCACTAATTGCTTTTTTTGTAATTATTCACAATATTACTGTGGATCTTTCTCAATATCGTTTAATGAAGGCATCCTCAACCTTTCCCATTTAGTCTCATACATTCTTCATTAAGTACATTATTTAATTTTTGTCTACAGACCTGTACAAACTAACAGGAGAAGTATTGGGCGAGGGTGCATATGCCTCGGTACAGACGTGCGTCAACATATACACGGGGCAGGAGTTTGCAGTGAAGATCATCGATAAGGTGCCGGGGCACGCCCGCGCCCGGGTGTTCCGTGAGGTAGAAACCTTCCACTACTGCCAGGGACACCCAAACATAATCCAGCTCATTGAATTCTTTGAAGACACAGACAAGTTTTATCTTGTCTTTGAGAAGGTGAGTTTAGTCTAATTTTAATATTAAAATATTCATACTCGGTACATCTTATACTAACATCTTAAGTCCGGTGAAGTTTAACATTCAAAAAAGGTGATATTTCTTTAATAAGCGTCTGTACTTTTTAGGATACTGTGATTAACGAATTAGAACCATTACTCATCATAATATTTTATAAATTGACAACCTCTGACAAAACCTTTCCATAATGTAGTTCAGAATTATCTCACTCATGTCAACTTTCAAAACAATAAAATCCGCATCGAATTCGTTCCATACGTTAAGAGTAAAAATACTACAGAAGATACATACACACCCACGCATGTCAAACTTATAACATCCCCCTTTTCTGTCGAGGTGTTAAAAATAATAAATCTGTACCCATGCTTTTGTTCCGTTCAAAAGTCCATTCAGCAATAATTGCAGTAGATTACTGATAAAAAACCTGCCCAAATTCCACCCTAGACTCTGGAGGTTTATGGATCTTTATTGTGTGCATAAAATAGAAAATTATCGTCTTCTGTTTGCCTTTTTCCATCATAATCTTAAAACATAATAAATCTTGTTCCGTTCAATTAGCAATAATTGCAGTCGATTACTGAAATGGAAAAATGTATGACAATTATTCTACGGTTATGTTTAATATGACGAGTTAATACATAATTGTTTAGTTAATATACGTTATGTATTTAAAGTGACATTTAGTTCATATTTTACTTAGACTCTCTGGGGATTAATGGATCTTTACTGTACTCATTAAAAATATTAAAATATAGTTAATTAATAGTTTATTTAGTTAATGAGTTTCTCAATAATATCTACCAAAAGGGATCATAAATCAATTGCAAAAATAATGTAGCAAACGAACCATATCAAGAAATTGTATTGAGAGATAATATAAAGGTCGCTGACATATTGTTTCATTTGTGTAGCAAAACAATTGATAATGTTATCATATATTATTTCCATATTTCGTATTTTATGTAAACCAGCTGCGCCCTGTTTTGATAAAAATATCGCAATTATTCCAGGGTATGTTCAAACACTGATAGGCATACGCATAATATATCTCGTTGCAATATTTTTATTGCATCGGAAGATATTATGTTTCTTATATCGTGATTTAATGAAGTCCATTTAAAAGTACTATTTAATTAAGTAATCACTAATAGTTAAAATCAATTTTAACAAAACAAATCAGTCCATAAAAAATCAAAACATAGGCTACCCTAATCAGATTAGAAGTCTCAAACACTTTTTTACAAACTGTATTTTTGTAGGTACTTATTTTTTTGTCAGGTGCCCGCCCGCTCGTAGGAATCGGCCTTTTGTGCGACCCACGTCGGTATCAGCGTTGTTTAAGATAGTTTCCAGAAGTTTTATTCTATTTGCGAAATGTTTACGCAGTCTCGTTAACCCCTGACTGAAAAAAGTTTGATATGAAATGAAATTTATCTATTTGCGGAATATGTGTGTTAAAAAGTTGTTACAAAGATATTTAAGCATACCAACATATTATTCTGCAACATTGTGTGCAAATATTTAATCGAATTTAAAGTTATTAAATATTTAAATGCATTTCAAAATTTAAATCAAAGCACTTATTTATATTTTTAATAAATGTTTTATTTATATGTTAAATAAGCTTCATCATATAATACAAATAATTTTAATCATAGATTAATTTTAATCCTATCTACTGTAAAATGTTTACAGCCCAGGTAGCCAATTAGGGGAAGAAACGGCAAAACAAACTCCTGGGCAACCATGATTATTTTACTTAAATTAAGTTTATAATTATTTCAAAAATATTTTATTTATTTGTTTGTCTGTGTATAATATGTCTATGTCTGTCTGTGGCATTATAAGTCTTAAGCGGCTGGACCGATTACAATGCGATTTTTTTTCTGAAAATTGACATTTGACACCATTGAAATTGTTCTTAGCGCAAATTTATTAATTATTGTATTTTCTTGTTCACAATATAAGTTGATATTTTTTTGCCTATACACATAACCTTCCTTTTTTACTATCTAAATTTGAACTTGGTTTCAAATATTTTTATAAAACGTTTGATCAATTTCATCATATGACGTATGAATGTAGATAACAAATAGATTCATAGATTCTATACTTCTTATCGTCGGTGCTTGGTGGAATCCCATTCTTGATGCAATTTACATAGAAACACTTGTACTTTCCACAATATATTTTATTATTTTTTATTTTTATGGTTTAGCCAACCGGTTTCGCTATACAAGCATCATCAGGGCTATATAACAATATATATTAGAAAAATAGATTCATATTATGAATTTGTGTTGAGTTTTAACATGGAGATCTTGCTATTACTCTTAAAACAAAAGTCGACTCGTCGGTGTGTAATCACGTCTTTAATAAAAATAAACTAAAGATGTGGACAAAATTGTCGTAACACACTTAAATGTTCATACAACTATCACATGTACGGTTCACGTAATATGAACCATAATTGTAAGACCCATCTAAAAGATTACTCTGTTGGACATCAAGGACCGATGGGAGCCGGTTTATTCTAGATACACAAGCTTTATCGTTAAGTCGATAACAAGGTCACATGAGCCGTAGTCTAACAGTGTTTAAATGGAAATATGGTGTAAATACTTATTATTCAATACTAGAATCAATTTTTACTGCATTTTTGTTAAGGCTATCCATAAGAAAAACACCAAAATCGACATACATTGTAATCTAATGTGGGTGGTAATTCTGTTGGCACTAATTAAATTTAGTGTGTGTTGTCTTTTTCCAATGTAACATAAATGAAAACGATGGAACATTTTAGACATGTCGATTTAGTCAGAGCCATGAAAGCATATTATGTATTACTATGTCATTCCACAATATTGCTGACTCTCTCTAATGTAACGGCTTCTTTTTCAAAAAGTCTTATGATGTCAAATAACAGTCAAAATGAAAGAGAGGCCGATATATTAAAGAGAGTCGGCAATATTTGGAAATGATATCATGTCTTTGTTAAGAGTATAACCTCCAGTAGTATTACATCTTCATGGTCAGAGCCTTTACCATGAGTCGGTATAGGTTAGGTTCGGTAAGTTACGTGTCAAAATCTATGACATTTTTGGTCTAAAAATGTGTTTCTCTTAGTTACCGATAGAGGCTCTGTTCAAAATTTTCATATAAATAATTTACAGAGACGGTAGCGAGTATAGTAAACTTGACAAGTCGTAAACTCATGGTAAGGGCTCAGAGCATAATATCTTTTGACGTTTTTAATTATTCCGAGGTTTAGGTTAAACGTTTGTAGAAATGTATACAATCTAATAATCTAACTAAACCTGTTTCGTCTCTTTTACTTCCGTTGGAAGAAGATAGCGGTAAAATTAATTTAGAAAGTGCATTACAGAATTCAGCAATATTGGAGAAAAATCGTCAAAAAACTAGCACTTTGACTAGGGTTGCGAAATACGTGTTAATTGTTGTAGATAATACGACTTCTTATACACACAAGTAATATACTTATTTCCTGGGATATTAAGCTTAAAAATAGGTTTAAGCTTACTAGCTAATCTACGCTCCAAAGTGGAACACAAAATGACAGGCATTGTCGTCATAAAACCATTAGTGATTGTGGTAAAAATTCAAAGAGTAGGTAGTTGCTAAGCTACTACCTAATAAAATTAATGAGTAGGGTTTTTTTTGTCTGTTCTTTATGTAATTATACTGTGTATAAACTATGCAATCTTTTTTAGAGAAGTTGTTTGCGTCTTGGTAGTGAGAAATAAAAGGGATCGTTGGAATTATAGACACGTATATTAATTAGTATAATGCAATAGTCAAAGTAACGTGCGCATACGTCCAAGTGTTGTGGAACACTCAAACAGAAGTTTAAAAACGACTTCTGTTTACTTATATTATGTATAATGTACATATTCAAGGCGACCAACTAATGCTTAAACTACTGTAAGATAATATAAATGATAGTGCAATGAATCAGTTGTAAATAAACCTTACCTGTAGGTAGAAAATAGAAATAACTGGACAAATTACACGAACTGATTTCGGTTCCTATAATCAACGAACCGTAATGCGTTAGTACAGCCATTGTTAGTTTGCCTAAAAGTGACGAACCGTTGCACATGGTCACACATTGTAAAGACTTATGGCACATACTAGCTGCTACCTGCGGCTTCGCCCGCGTTTTCACAGAAACCCGGTGTGCGATCGGGATTAAAAATAGCCTATATGTTAATCCAGGTCACAATCTATCTGTCTTCCAAATTTCAGACAAATCCGTTCAGCCATTCGAGCGTGAAAGAGTAACAAACATCCATACATCCATACTTACAAACTTTCGCATTTATAATATTAATAGGATTTAACCAAAATGTTTGTCAATACTGAACGATCGTAGTTAGATTTTTTCCTAGGCATTCTAAAAACTATTATTCATAAGTAAAACAACTCGTTTTTGAATATAGGAACTGGTCATAAATCTAACCCCAGCATTAGCAAATTATTTGTAAGTGATATTAGTAAAATGACGTGAATATATTATATAAATACAACAAAATAAATTTAATAATACCCATACCCAGAAATAGAAACTTTCTTCAGGCAAATACCCATCCGTATCGGGAATAGGACTTCAGTCTCTCACATGTGTGGTGTCTGCCGTATTCGCTAACCCTTCGACCAACAAACAGTAGCTAAGATTTCTAGTGACAATTTTCATCAAAACTAACTTTTTCTTCTTTTCCAGATCAACGGCGGACAGCTCCTTTCTCGTATTCAGGAGCATCACTATTTCTCTGAGCCGCAAGCAGCAGAGATAGTTCGCGAGTTAGCAAACGCTTTACATTTCCTCCACGGCAAGGGCGTCGCACATCGTGACCTGAAGCCAGAGAACATTCTATGTGTTAACCGCGACAGTCTCTGCCCAGTGAAGATTTGTGACTTCGATCTCGGCAGTGGTATCAGCTTCACTTCGAGCCTCGCTAGCCCCCTGGCGACACCGCAACTCATGACGCCGGTAAGCAACATTCTTTAATCTATCCCAGTATAGTTTGTGAATGCATATTTTTAATGAACAGCTATATGTATTTCTTAGTAAAAAAAACCTCTACTATTACTAATAAAAATTAATGTACATATGATAAAACAGTAATAAAAATATGTACGCATTTTTTTAAATGGTGATTCCTTATAACAGGGCAGTTTGAAATATAGAATATACATGATAAAATTATAGTATTGTATAAAAATATAGATAAATGACAGTATCTGAAAATGGATATTCTAGAAAATGTAAAATGGCATTTTTTTTAAATGGCATTTGTAAATAAAGGAATAGATTCGAAAGTTTATATTTGCTTATAAATGCTTTATAACATAATTAATGTTTATTTTCTTTAACTAATTACATTTTATATTGTAAAATGAGTTTTAATTACATAATATTTAAATTAATTAGATATACAATGCTGCTATAAATAAAATGATAATTTATGGTTTTATTAAACAAAATGCTTCTTTTTCTAAGAATAACTTAATGCCTGTGAATTCGCAATTTATTTTTAGTCCTTCAAAGATAAATCTGTTTATAATTTTCTAATTTTGATGAAGTTCTTTTTTCGCTTAGCGTGAAAAACAGACAAGATTTAAAAAAAAATGTCAGCCTACCACGTTATTTTTCCTAAAATATTTAAAAAGTTAGGAGCACATTGAAATAACCGCTTGAAACCATACAATCTATACTATTCGGACACAGCAATAAGTATAATATTCTGAAGTATACCAGAATTGCATAATTATAATATTTTAGTTGTTACCCACAACTCCTTTGTTGCAGCAATAAGGAATTTTAAAAAGATATTACCTCTCTCCGGCTCGGTCCGATACCCGACCGGTCAGCCATTTGTTTGACAAATATTTCTAAACGACAGAAAATATTTTTTTTGTTTCTGGAAGTTTGTAAAATTAAAAAAAATATAATTATGTCGGTGGTCTGTGCAATCGCAATATATGGCAAGAATGTTATAATTCGGTGTTCAAATTCATTTGTTGTAATTTGTCTACAGACAGTAATTTTATTTTTTCATTTGTCAAAAGGTGGGCAGTGCAGAATTCATGGCTCCAGAGGTGGTATCCCTGTTCGCGGGCTCGGCAGCGACGCACTACGACAAGCGGTGTGACCTGTGGTCGCTGGGGGTGATAGCGTACATCCTGCTGTGCGGCTACCCGCCCTTCCGCGCCGACTGTGGCGCCGACTGCGGCTGGGAGCGCGGCGAAAACTGTCGCGCTTGTCAGGACCTACTCTTCACTTCCATACAGGTAACTGACTCACGTGATTCTTATATCATAGGCAAATAAGCAGATGTAAACTGGCTTAGCAGATTTCACCAGAGAAGGACATGAGGTACATTTTATTCCTTACAACAGCGAGGAAACTAGGAAAAACGACATTTTAATTTTTCCCGTACAAACTGAACGGGCGGAACGAAGTTCACAGGAATAGGTAGTTAATCATAAAAGACAGAGGGTTCCTTTTATGGTAAAATACAATACGCAGTACATATTATAAATTATATGTATATTACTACTAGCTGTCACCCGCGCCGTCACCCGCGTGGTTTATAGCCCCACGGTAAAAATTTTTTCGGGATAAAAACTTTCCTATTTATCAATCTAAGGTTACCCTCTATGTGTGTGTGCAAAATTTTATTGTAATGCGTCTTTCCTCCCTTACGGACTGCAGAAGTAATATTGGGTAATAATTATAATTTAACTCTTTTTTTTCAAAATTGTGAAAATCGATCCCAAGCACGGGGAAAAGGCTAAAATGAGAATACGGTAGTAATGTTGTGGTCTGTGGTGACAGGAGGGTCGGTACTCTTTCCCGGCGGAGCAGTGGTCGCACATCTCGGGCGAGGCCAAGAGCCTGATCTCGGCGCTGCTGGTGCGCGAGGCGTCCCACCGACTGAGCGCCGAGCGCGTGCTGCAGCACCCCTGGCTGCGGCGCGCCGACCCCGCCGCCAGCCACCCGCCGCTGCTCACGCCCATCAACATCAAGCGGTATGTCATACATACTATTACTACTACTAGTGGTCGCCCGTTGGTCGAAATTTTAATAACTTGTTGATAAGAACGCCATCTTCATTTTTCAAGACCAACTACTTTCTTTCCTGAATAGTTAGAGCGCTATCTGTGATCTTTTATCGTTATCATCAATATATCAGTTTGTGTGTGGCAAATGCATGGTAGTAGGTGTAATGTTTTATTTATTGATTTATTGTAATTTATAAGCATTATTGAAAAATATTAGCGTTCTCCACTTCTCCTACACATAAACTATAAGTGTGCCAAATTTTATGCTCTTGTGTCCGCGCAAATTTTCGTAAAAAGGAGTCCAAAGTTTTGGCATCACGTATTAATATATAGATGACATAAAAAACAAACTTTCACATTTATTATTAGTATGGATACACGCTCTATTGGGATGATGTCACAATATGGAAAGGTGGTTCATATTGTATGTAAACCACGTTCAATTTATAACATAAATAAAATATGCAACATTTGTTGTTTTGACAACACTGACGAGTGATTATTTATGCGTATTATACTTCACGGCCTCTCGACTTAGGTGTGTAGTCATCAATTCATAACATACAATACGAATATGCGTTCAAAGGATTATAAAATCTCTTGATAATGCTGTAATTCATGCTTTTTTATGTGAGAGGTCAGCAAATTAGCACACGGCTGTCCTGATGGTGAGATATAACCATGGTTTTTGGAACCCGTAGATATTACATACGCCCTTAGGTCTCTGTTCTATGGCCGGGATGTTAGGCCTCTTACGCAAGTCTACCAGCTACCCTACCATCCAGGCTTGAACGTGACTGGTCATTATGGCGGCAAGAATAAATAAAGGCTGTGAATTAATAGAAGAAGGCGTTACTTTGCGGAAATCCATACTTAAATCTAAATATAATACAATACAATTTTCCGCCAAAAAATGTATACGTATTATTGCGTAACAAAACAGACAAAATAGTGGGCTAAGAATGAATTGAACTTACCGGAAGCTAAAACTCCCAAATACATCCAGCTCCACACAATACACACCACTAAACTGTTTTAGTAGCACCAACAATACACATACTACTAAAAACTCAACGTA
>NJDC01002036.1:170324-182555 GCA_002245475.1 Calephelis virginiensis | reverse complement strand
ATTTGAAAACCATAATGCTGACGAGAAGATTACCCTCAGAAACTAAATAGTTGAAATATGATTTTAAAAACATTCGTTCTGGTGGGAAAGCTTGGGAAGCTAGACTTGCACATTACGCTGAACATTCAAGTCACAGGACAGCGATGGATTAGGATGTATAATGTCAATGAGTCACACAAGGAGAGTCGTATGCTTGATTGCTGTCTCAAGCAAGGCTTGGAACCGGTACGAAAAGTACAGGTTCTGTACCGGTATTTAGCAGTTCCTACCATTTCAATACATTGATAGCGGTTCGGAAGTGAGTACCGGTACTTCGTATACCGGTACCGACCCGATACCGGTATCTAACAAGTACCGGTACTATTACCGATAAAAACCGGTATCAAATTAAGGTACCCTTTAAATACAAGTGCGACGTTGCCAATTTTCCTTTTTAGGTATCGATATTATTTTAAATTCTCATTAATGAACAGAGATATCTTCGATTGAAGAAAAAATTATAGGTAATATGTTTTCTAGTACCGGTATTAAATCTGGTACCGGTACAAACAGTACAGGTAACGCCTTGGTATCGGTATTGCTTCAAGGTCATTAATACCGGTTCCTAAAAATACCGGAATTTCAAGCCCTGGTCTCAAGTCATATAAAAAGTTGTACTTTCCTATCTGTTTGGCGGGATAATAATGCCACTTATATCATTTTAACAGCTACCTTACGCTCTAACCGGAACATGATAATGAATAACATTGCTGTTTCGGCCGACAAAGAGAAAGATGGTGACCCTAAAAGACAGGCTTCGCGTACAAATCTACCAACTATTAGTCACTATGCTAGTGATATATAAAGCCAATATTTCACGAATATAATGTCTTAATAGTCATACAACATAAAATTTGATATTGTTTATATCATAATAGATGAGGGTAAAGAAAAGATGCTAATTTACTTATAGTTTGTTAATTTATCGATATCGAGAACGTAAGTGACCTTTTTAACAACCCTTTTTTTAACTCATACATAAACAATTTACTCACACTCACGCATATTTTTTTTGGTTTCGCTTTTTAACTGACTTTGTTTATCTAGTACATATTAAATCTATGCCAAAAACTTTGCGCAACGCCGCTTAAGAAGTTTTCACTTCAAAAATGAAATTCAATTAATGACATACCTACCTATTTTCTTGTAAAATGTTGCTATAACATCGCCTCTGGACAGCGACGCATCTGTATTGGCAGCCCTAATGGCAAATGCACAAGTTATATTTTTCATGAAAGGTATTAAAGAATTGTCATATTCTATCTATGACGACCAATTGACATCGAGTTTTGGCGCCATCGTGAATGAAGATGGTCGTAATTTTTTCACAATTATTGAATTTAGTGTTAAATATGAATAAAATTGCTTAATTTAGGTGGGAATTAGTTTGATTTTGTTCAGTGAAAGTGCACTAATGAAATAATCATGAAGAAATTAGTGTATCGTGAATTTCCTCGCTGCCGCCAAATCTCATAAACGAGCTTGTGTAACGAAACCACCGTTTTACTCAAGACCCAGACAAGACTGTGTAAACAGTGACTAATGACTGAAATAAAGAATTAGTACGAAAGACATAAATGGAAAATATATAACAAGAAAAATATTTATTAATACGGAAGACGTGGCTGTATGGACAGAGATCCTTTGCCTTTCCTCGACTGGGACAAAATTAAAAACAACAACAACCAATTGACATCTCCAGTCAAAAAATCGATTTTCTTTGCCTGTAGATGGCGCTTTAAATTGCTCGGCCACGTAAGTCGGGGTCGTATTTTACTTCTAAAATTTGTTTTAGCTCATCTATTTTATGTTTTTAGTAATTTGTGATAATGGTTTAACAAAACAGTTGTGTGCGAACATTTTTTCTGTTGTCGTTTCATCATATCCGTAGTAAGTTTCATGATGTATTTTGCCTTCTGTCATTCTTTGTGACTTTACACTAATTAGAACTTATCGATATCGCTATCGCAAAACAAATCCTTGCTCGTATTTTCATACGCAGCCCAGACTAATAGTCTATTTATATTTTCAGATTGCCTAGCCATGTCTCAAACACCGAATCCTTATAACCATATTTCTGGGTCACAGCAGCCTAGTACAGGACATTTTCAACAATTTAGTCAAATTCCACCAAATCAATTGCCTGGATCTATAAAGCAAGATGCAAATTCTAATAGTGGAACAACAGTGGCCGGGGTTAATCAATCAAACCATTTCAATCAAAGTGCAAACAGTTCTCCAGCTTTTAATCATCCAGGAATGATGCCACCTCCGACGAGTTTACAGTCTTCACCTATGAGACCAGCGCAACCTAATCCTAATCACAGCCAAGCACAGAGTATCCAGAACATTCCACAAAGTTTAGCTAGCCTTTCTTCATCTAATGCACCCACATACTATCCTCCTGCTGTGCAACAACGTCAAATAAACAATAATGCACCTCCACTTACACCTTCTACTCAATACAGCCCTCTTGTCAATGGCCCTCCAAGTCATTCCACAGCCTCAGTTAGACCTCCAAATCTATATCCTGTACCTTCTAGTTCATTTAGCCCAGTCCCAACAAATCAGACACCAATCCAAACTTATGGTCCTAGACCTCTCACATCCTTGCAATCAGGTCCCACTGGTCCTATGAATAATCAGCCACCTGTAGCATCTTCTCTGTCTGGTCCAAGGAATAGTCCTGTAATACCCGGACCTACTAGTATTCCACCAATGTCAAATGCATATTCAGGTCAACAGTTTTCCACTGGTTTTATAAATAATCAACCATCTTTAGCACAAAACGCACCACCCCTAAATAGGCCTAGTCCTGGACCTAGTGGTCAGCAAGACAACACAGCAGGTCACAGACCAATTGCTAGTACATCATATGGTGGTCCAGCATCGTGTCCTCAAGGACCACCAAGAATTTTTATGAATGGACCATCGACAGCAACATCACAGATGGGGCCACCAAATCTGCCATCAGGTCCATCATCTTTAGGATCAATGCCTCAACAAAATAATGGACCAACTACTCAACAAGGCGGTAGTTATCCTATAAGTGGACATCAAAATATGGCTAGTATACCTCCTGGTCCTAATACGATGCCTCAACCAGTAGCACAAGCTGGTCCATCAAGATCTAACATTCAAAATAGGTATCCACAGATGCCACAGAGCAACCTTTCTCAACAACAAATGCAAATGCCGCAAAGCAATATGATGCATCAGACCAATTTGACTCCTCAACAACAGATGCAAATACAACAGAATATAGCCAAGCAATTCCCATCTAATAAAATTTATGGCTTGAATCAACAAATGGGACAGTTAAGTGTAACGAAACAAGGATTTGACCAGTTGTGGGGACACCAGAGTATTGACTTATTACAATGTAGAACAGTGTTACCGGAATATCCAGAGGATCCCCCAGAAATAAGATTGGGACATCAGTTTGCTGATTCACCAAATTGCAGCCCAGAGTAAGTTAAATACTTAATTTGTTTAAATGATTGATATGCAAAACTTTTTTGCTAGAAAGTCGATTACTATTAGGCTTGCTTAGTTCATGTACTAAGAACTAATAAGAATTAAATCAGTTCACAGTACTAGAAGGAACTATTCCGTAATCATATGCTTAATCATTCATTTAGTACATCTCGTTTGCAATGATTCATCAAGAACGGAATCCTACCAAAGAACATCGTGCGCTGCTATTGGACAAGATGTTTCAGACGTGATCGAACGAGAATAACAAATCATGTTATTTTGACTTTTACTTTCATTGAAATAGAGATCATAGTTAATTATTTTGATGAATATTAGAAATAATTTGATAAATATCACTACATACCTTACCTAGTATAAAATAAGTTGTTTCCTCTGTCCCTATGTCCCTTTGTTTGCTGATTTTGTTCCGATTTGTTTTAATGGATAAAGTGATTGAAGAGGAAGGTTTATATCTAATCCCATGTAAAGCCAGGGTGGTACTGCGGCTGGTAGCGGGCCGCTAGTTGTAAATAAGTTGATAAATATTTGAAACACATTTTACATAACATAAACATTTATAATATAACATAAATAAAGAACAAAAATGCAAAAATACCAATTGTTGTAAACGTTTTGATTTTTAAATAAGCCATTCTAAAAATGACACTACAAATTGAGATAAATCTTCTCATAAACATTTTAGAATGACATTCCTAAGCCTGCAAAGTTTAAAGCAAAATCAAAATATAATTCATTCTGTGATCCACATGAGAATCGTAAGACGTAACTTTTTCTAATGTACTACTGAACTAATAGTACTAGAAGTCCGAGCTAGTACATTCGAATAACTGTACTAGTACGGAGCGATCCTTATTTTGACCGAGCAATAACAAGTCTGATTACTATGATAAGTTGCTCATACAACTATATTATTAGTGTTATTATATTAATGTATGTGTATATAATATATTGTTGTATGATACATAGTAACTTTGCTTAACATCCCAACCTAGGGCTTGTATGCAATTTTAACTTCTTTGGTGTATATAAGTGATGTGTAGTTACAGCTAAGAAATTTCATCTGCTTTTTAATTTGAAACTAGCATATGGCTTTTACTAGCCTATGGGTGTCCTAATGGAAGCTGGTAGTCCCTACAGCCTATTTTAATCTGCAAGATAATTATTCATATAAAATTCAAAGCTGTCTGGCAGGAAGGCAGATGGCAGACCAACACACAGAGTTGACAAATCTGTCCAGTAACATAGAATTTGTATGTACTTATACAGTTAGGACCCAGTGAACTTCGTATTACTTGACTTTACGAGCTAGATACTAACATTTTGTATAAAAAGTATTGCCTTTCTTTACTTTTCATGCAATTTACCCTTTTTTATGTAGAGAAATACCTTCTCCTGACAATGACAAACACAATATAAAAACGATTAGTAAAATTGGTCCATCCGTTAAAGTATGATGCAATGACCATGCAAAATGGGGCATCATTTTTGTATATGTAGGTATGTATCTTAAATTTTATGTATAAAGATTACAAAAATTGAAATCAGTTTGTTCTTTAATAAACACCAAAAATAGACTTAATATAAAAACCCTTGCACCAAATTGTCACTCACTCACTCAGGTTTAGGTAATATTTCATCGAAATTGGTTTAGTAGAAGCAAAAATTATTGTTATTATGTGGAAACTACTAGTAAACAATAATCCTTAGCTATTCTGAGTGTAAAATATACTTTGCTTTCAGTAATCTACCCATACCGAGATTATGGTAACAAATACATGAGTTCATCTTACAACAACCATTTTTTTCTATATGAAGGTCAAGGTCAACTAACAAACCATAAAAAAACCTCATAATTGTTGTACATTTGCATACAAGAATATGAATTTTAATTTAATTGTATAATATAAATAATGCCATCTTTTTATTTAATTATTTTAATTACTTAAAATTAATTTATTATTATTCTAATTGTGAGACCTATCAAATTAACTATTCTGGTTGTGAAACCTAACAAATGATCTAAATGCTATTTTATGAAAAGATATAAATTCTGATTCTTTACTATCCATACCAGCATTATAAATGCAAATGTAAGCATATATGTTTACCACATATGTCTTAGATTCATTCATGATTTCATTTCCATTTTCACATCAAAACATCCAAATTAATTTTAGTGAATTCGAGCATATAAATTTAACTTAAAAGAGTGACATCTAAGACTAATTTTTCATTCTGATACCTCAATGAGTTCTTGTGAATACCTCATTTATATTAATATGCTTAGCCTCTCTGGCCATCCGCAACAAATATAGTAAGTGATAGCAGTTTATACTGGAGTGAAAAAATTAAACAGGCTCAAAATAATTGTATTATTAAGTAAGAAAATAGTCAACTAAAAATAGATTGTTTTGCTGCCATTTCTTTTCCATAAAAAATTTAAAATATAATTGTGTGTACATAAAAACATTAAATTTTCCATTGTATTCCTAGAATTTTTAGGAAGAAAATAGTCAACTAAAAATAGGTTGTTTGGCTGCCATTTCTTTTCCATAAAAAAATTAAAATATAAGTGTGTGTACATAATAACATTGAATTTTCCATTGTATTCCTAGGATAAAAATAAATTCAACCAGCTGTGACTAAAGCTCAGATTTTAATATAAAAAAAGTTGTACAAACAGTCTGATCCAATTTAAGGTTTTTAAAAATTTAATATCATATAAATCCTCTTCAATTTTAGAATCCATTGCCCATAAATTGGCATCAACGCTTAAAGCAGTATTATTTCCAGGTTACTAAATGTCCACTTATAAAAGTAACTGTCAGGCTTAGGTCATAAGGTTGTCGGTGGCCGATGACAGTTAAAACTATTGAAAGAATATTGTTTTAAGTGTTTGTGGTAGAGCCCCAGGTCATCAATAAACACATAAACCTACAGATACCTCAAAGTCAAAGTCAAATCTTAGTTTATTTCATAGCGAGAAAACTATACTTAAAAAAAAACATTTTTTATAATATTATAAAAATAGTACCAAAAAAAAATAAACTTAAACTGAAGTAAAATTTTATTAAGATAAAAGATATTCGCCTATACATATAATATTCGCCTCAATAAGTTATTCCAAGCTATTTATAAGTTTCAATCATTGAGTGAGTTGAGCAAAATGTACATAACCTTGATAATAAGGAAATAAGAAACAAGGGCAGTTAATCAAGGTATTAAGAACTGTTTAACCATTATTTTACCATGTAAAAATACCATCTGAATAATGACTAATATTTTATCCTCTATACTGTTACTGTTTTAGAAAAACATAAACCAAATGCTTCCCTACCAAGCAGGTCATATTCAGCTAGTGTCACTTGGTTTGTCACTAACACTATGATCAACTTACGGCCTATATTAATAACCTATCTAAGAGATTGTGCTATTTTATATCAGTTGCCAGGTAACTGCATATAAATTCTATTATATTATATTATATCTATTCTTTAACAATTAACAAAAATATCAACAAAACTCTAGAAGGCCTATCTTTATCTGTAGCTAGGTTATTAATCTTGGCCGTTAGGTTGTAGGGTGGTGACTTACACAAGATTGATACCCACCTATTCCTACTTCTATAACGTCAGTGCTGGACACTGTTGTGTTCTGGTGTAGAAGACACTAAGTAGTAAAACTTAAATACCAAAATAAATTAAACCCCAGTCTCAGATTGGCAACTCTTTCAATTCAATTAGGATATCACAGCATTACCTCACTTGCACATTTTACTAGCATTAGGAAATCTGTCTTCTTAATTGCCTAAGAAACTCATAAAAAAACTATATTTTCACATACACCTAACAGTTATTTTTCTACTTTTAACTAAATATGATTATGTATCATGCAAATGTTGATATCTGTTTTTTGTATTAAGTTTTCCAACAGCAAAGAAGGTCTAAAGAATGAATGACAATGAGTGTTCTAATTATGTAACATAGTGAAAGTACAAAAATGTATTTACAGATAGGGACCTACTCATTAGATATGTGGTAGTAAGTTAAGGTAATTATAAATTATGTTAATAGTTTTCTACTTTGGTCAACAAATCATTTAAATTAACAATTAATTTCTTTTCTTTTTATCCACAGTTGAATGTTAATAATATATTAGTTTCATAAACCACTTAAAAGACTATAGACATGATCCTTATGAGAAACTACTAAAGATAAAAAAAATAACCTAGCTTTCAAATAAAAAAAAACTTTAAAATTGGTTTGTCTATGTCTCAAATCTTACTTGTAGAGAAAACATATTACAGTGTTAAAGATTTTCTTGGAGACAAGAATAAATAATAAAGTATTTCTGATATGATTGGTTGCCGGGAAGTTTGTTTTGCCGTTTCTTCTCCTGTCTGGCTAGGTTTGGAAACGGTGGTAGTTATAAGGATAAATTAATTTACATTCTAAAAATTGTTTGTATTAATAAATAACTATGTAATAAATACAAAATACAGTGTGTAGATAGTAACTAAATAACTAAAATTAGTAATTTGATTAAAACATATTAAATATTTGAACAGCACAAGTTGGTAGAATATGTTGGAACGCTTAAATAATTTTGTAACATCTTTGTAACACACATATTCCGCAAACAAATATTTTTTCTTTTTTTCTTTCTTTTCTTTTCTTTCATAAAAATATAAGGCAATTGTTGAAAAGTTTTCCTCCTTTGTTAAGTTGATCAAATCTTGGAATAATTAATTTTTGTTTCCATTTTCTTCCTCTTCTTTCTCTACAGCAACAATATGCAATATACAAAAAAATACTGAAGTTTGTTAGTGTTGTTTATTTGTATCTAAATTTCTTCAATACCATGTCGAATAAATGAAGTCTATATAGATTAAAATTTTTATTTTCATGAAATCTGAAGCACTCATTGTCCACTAATTTATCTAGTAATTTGGATTAAATCTAGTAATCGCCTCTATGGTCTAGCAGTCAGGATTTGAACTTGACTTCTTGGGTCTCGAGTGTGATACGCATGGGTTGAAAAACAAAAAAAAAGAAAATGTATATTTTCGATTTTTCCAACAAAAAATAAATAGGGTTTTTCCAATTTTCTAATAAAAAAAATGTTGCTCGGGCTAGGATATGTGCCCGGTTGGCGATAGGCTTGGCACCTAACACATTGTGGGACTTAGGATCTTCAGCTAGTCGTGGGTGCCATGATTGTGCCTCTGCCTACCTTTAGTGAAGATACTAGACTTTGCTTGAATAAAAAAACGTTGCCTAGAATTGGATATGTGCTTGGTTCACCTTTCACGTCGTGTGATTTAGCGTATTCGGCTAATTGTGGGTGCTCTGGTTATGCCTCTGCCTACTTCTAGGATATGAGTGGAAATACTTTTAGGATTATTGGATTGTGAAATTAGGATTATTGGATTTGTTCAATCTTATAGACATTTGAACTTTCTATAACTTAAAAAGATATCTTTTTATTTAGTTCCTATTTAAGTACATTGTGAATCCAGAGAAACATAGATTACCTTTTATTCCAATCTCCCAATGGGATTCAGTTTCGGATTTTCAAACTGGGGAGAATTTTTTCGAACCCATGCTGTCTAAAAAAATATTAAATTATAATGTTATTTTTAACTGTGATATTCAATCTAAGTCATACAATTATTTGTTTGTATTGTTTACAGGATCTTCAGATGTACAATAAATCGGATACCAGACACAAATTCTCTTTTACAAAAGTCCAGGCTACCACTTGGCATACTAATACATCCATTCAAGGATCTTAATGTGAGTATTATTTATCCTTTAATGATTCTGTATTAAAGTTCATTGTTAACCATAGAATTTCGTATTATACACCCATCTATAAAAGAAAATAACATTTTGCATGAATAACAGAAAAAGATTAAAAAAAAGCAAATCGTACTATGTACATTCCTAGTGGAAATTATTTTTATTTTTTAGATATAATGTAATAGAAATGTTTATTGCAAATATGATTTCAAAATGTAAGAGGTATAAGGTTAAAAAACCTGCCTATAATCTCAATCATCTCGATCACGCGCGCTAGCAGGCAAGAATGCACGCACACATTCATGCACGCGCGCACGTACGCGCACACACACAACTTATAGCATACTTATTTTGCGTTGTGCGTTAAAAATGAAATAACTGTTACACATGAATATTGTTATTAAAGTTATATCACTAATAGACACAGGCCCATGTCAAAAATAAATATACCTACAAAATTATATGACCAAAACGGACTCACTCTACCTGCACTTCTGAGTTCTCACCTGCACTCAGTTGGACAGCTTACAGATGACTGCATAGTGCTGAATCTTATTATTTTATGCTCTTATATCGTCCTATATACGTCACCTGGTGTTTCATATAACCCATCTATTTTTGGCATGGGCCTGTAGTCTACAATGTGTATCAAAAAATCTCTGAGCTACCTAAGTTTGTTTTTGAACTTCTCAAGTAGGTACTTATTAGTTGCAGAAAAAAAAAACAAAAATAAGATATTTTAACCACTTGTCCTTCACAAGTAACACTGTAGTATTATTATATTCTACAAGAAAAATGTTATTATCAGTAAATAAATCTGCATTCCTATTTATTATGGCTTAAAACAACATACAAAGTTAAAGAAACCTAATATAATAGAAATAAGTGCTAATATTGAGTAATATAGCGATTCAGATATATGAAATGAGATAAGTTTGTTTATATTAAACATAAATAATCAGAGGTGTAAGTGAGTCTCCTTATTTGTAAACGTAAAATGATTATAAATTGATGAGTTTAAATAAAGAGTTTCTCAATGCGTCGTTACGGATATTTTTGTGTGTTTGTTATTTTTTTTTTATGTTATCAACTTGGTGTTTCTTACGTTTTTGCTAACTTGTTAGGTATAGTAACAGCGCGTTTTAAAACAGTTACTGTACTGACTACTCGATTTGTAAAAATCGTTTGTAAAACGATGCCATATAGCCTGACTTGATATGTGTTTCTTTGAAACCGACAGTTGGAAATAAATAAAATAAAATTTATTTCAAATAAACTTACCCATATTCAATGTGTTACAAGAGAATATTTCGAGACTCGGCGACTATAAGCACTAAAGTCGTATTTTTCTCAAAAAGCTATAAGTGATAGCTGGCAGTTTGATGCAGTCGAGTTTTTTATTCGTAACTGGCCGTCCCGTCGAACCTCTTATCGTTTGAAATTAACAGCTACTAACAGTTTTAATCGATAAAAGCATTGTTTTTTTCTTATTTTCCATGCAATTTTCCCGGTTTTTTTTCATATGAACCTTCTCCCGTATGTAACAAAAAAAAGATTAGCAAAATTGACCTATCCGTTCAGGCGTAATGCGATGACCACTCGAAATGGGATTTAATTTATGTTGCATTAATACTTTAATTATAATTCAAACATTAAACAATACTTGTCAATAATGTACTACTTACTAAGTTATTCACGGCTAGCAGATTATCGGCTGTCATTTATTCTCTTAAAGGCCACTTGCACATTCCCGGATTAGCTTTCAATTAGGGATAAATCTCCTTATATTTGACAAAATAACTCATTATTAAATTTAACCCCAGAATGTGTAAGTGGCCCTTATACAACCTAACTTAAAAATTAAAAAACAAAACTGCACTTCGCCATCTTTTTTTTATTGTCAGACAATACTCGGCTGGCTTGTGGCTTTCGGGCTGGATCTAATATCAAATATTAGTGCATAGTCATTATAAGGAATATACTAAGAGACAGTTCGTGTAGGCGGCAGTCTTTATTCTGTTCACTGCTAACTCTACTAATAATAAAAATGCTACTACTGGTTCTAAAGGTCATTTCTGCAAGACAGAGTTTACGTACGAGATAGGTAGTAGGTATCAACAATTTAAATATAAAAATGAAATAACCATGACCTTGGACCTTGATTACCGTCAGCTGATACAAACAGAATGTCTGAATGATCTTGCAGTTTTTACCAGTGTATTACTATTTTTTTCACAGAAATCAAATATGGTATTTTTTATTTAATTAATTTAATTTTACTATTAAAAAGTCCGGGTCCGCTAAGTAGAAGAGTACCTACATAATCTGCCTTTGATAGGCAGCTCGTAAAAAGCGAGAACAAGTTTAGTAGGTTATTACCAAAGAGTAAAGTATAATAACTGAGCAAGAGTTCTGACTCGGACGTTCTTGTCAATTCAAGCAGCGCAAACGCCAACTAGTATTCGTAAGTTAAAACAAAATTGTCGAGATACGAGGGTGGATCCAAAAGTTCGTGGCATAACCTAAATGGAGCTATGACATCTTTTTAAAATCTACCGTCATTTGTTAGTATGTGTCATATTGATTTATTGTGCGCAGTTTCATTCCGATACTGCACAATATAAATTTTCTGTGATAATTTGTTTGAAGTAATCTGACGCAATTTTCAATAATGGAGAAAATTTAACACCGTGCAGTCATTAAATACCTCAATAAAAATGGCCTATCATCAAAAGACATCCATCAAGATATGGTGAGCACTTTGGGGGAGTCGACTCCATCGCATTCCAGTGTCAAGAAGTGGGTAGCTGAGTTTAAGCGCGGTCGTGAAAGCATTAAAGATGATCCTAGGAGTGGAAGGCCTACATCCTCTACCACGAAAGAAAACATCGAT
>NJDC01002036.1:155368-169975 GCA_002245475.1 Calephelis virginiensis | reverse complement strand
GAAGTGTGTTGAGCTAGATGGAGACTATGTCGAAAAATAAAAATAAATTTAGACCCACTTTTCTTTCATTTTCTTGGTCGGGCTTAGAACTTTTGGATCCACCCTCGTAGGTATATAACCACATGTAACTTCATACATGCTACTTCTTTAGGCCGATTCACAACTTTACTTTATATAACTACTTTATGTTAACTACATGAAATCACTATTTAGATCAATTTATATATATATATATATTAATCAGTAATCACTATAGCTGAACATTTTGGTTTACAAATATGTATAATAGATGGCACCATTTTCCATACAATGAAGGTGGGAAATGGATTAGCGAATATTTCGACACAGCATGGTTATTACTTAGTACAAATATAACCACTGATGGTAGAGCACTATGTTACAATTTGTCTGGAAAGGGATCTACTGCCTCACCCATTCCTGCCGCCTTAATGACTCAATATCCCAGCCACAGGACGGTGACACACCTTTGACATCTATGGCGTCCATAAGCCACGGTTATTAATTACCATCAGGAAAAACGTGTGCTTGTTTGCTGACGGATCACATAATAAAATGTTTCGTTTCGTTGGCTAAGCCAATTCCAATGAATTTGTGACCACCATCTTTGAATCATGACTCAAAAATAGAACTATCGAAATCGGGCCCGAAATTATTGCGAAACAAACATACAATTATACATACCGACGAATTAGTCTCTTCCTTTTTAGAACAATTAAAAATAGGCATCGTAAATGAATGAAATGTATATATTAATGCGTGATGCCAAAACTTTGGACGCCTTTTTACGGGAGTTGCGCGGTTTAATACTCGGGTATTACCAGGCAACAAAAAGAAAATGTAGTTTTTCCCGACTTGTACTTTGTGAGATTTTGTTATTTTGGTATTCGTTGCTAAGACGAAATCCAAAAAAAAAAACAGATATTAAAAAAAAGTTACAGTCATTTTTGTTATAAATGATTAATGGTTACGAGATTTTTTCCTTGGTGTTATGCGTATGTTAATGTTATTATATTTGGTATTATACTTACACGTTTACCGGCTACACCACCCTCAGTACCGCTATAGACAGTTAATATGGTGGCAGCAATAGGCAAGGCGGTGAATTCCTACCCGGACAAAATAATGCAGAGCACTCTATCACTAGTTTATTCGTAATTACAGAATTTCATCTACAAAGTGAGTAAAATAATAAAAAAAAACTTTCGTCTCATTTTGTATAATTTTATTGATATAAAGAGCACAAGTTAAATATTTATAAAGATATTAGTGTATATTATTTTCTCGATGCCTCCAAATCTCACTCGGTGGCCTTAGATAATGATGCTACTGCTAAGCCTAAGACCCTGACATGACTGATTAGACTACATTAGACTTAACATCTTTACTTGTGATAAAATTGTTAGAGTGAATACTGTACATAGAATATATGTAAAAATAGGCGCCGGCTACTAAAAAGGGGCAGCATAACACATTTTTAGCATTCTAGAATTTTTGTATGACCTCGATTCACCCCGAATCTGCTGAACCGATCGGTACAAAAGTTGGCTAGTAGGTTCTTCTTACTTCATGTTTCGGGAAAGGTTATATGATACTTTTATCCCACTCACTAAATGGAACCCGTGGGAAAGAGGAAATTTAATGTTCTCATTTTTACTCATGATAAAATTTTTCAGTCGATATCGAAGGAAAACAAGCAGGCGGATTTCCTGCTGGTAAGAAATTCACGCCGTCTAGAGACACTAAAGGTGCATTGCCAACTTGAGGCCGGGATGTTAGGCGGCGAGCAAAAAGTAAGTTTTCCGGGTGCCTTACCCTCCGAACCTGAAAACGTTAACGGCATGCACTGAGATTATAGCGTCGGGAATAGGTAAGGCGGTGGTACCAATTGCAATAGAGGCGGGTCGTTACGAAACCTAGAAGGATCTCACACTGTTAGTCACGGGAAACCTATGCTCGCCTTTTACAAGCTGCCTGGCAAGAAGGCAGTTCATTTATTCTGCAAAGGAGTCCGAACCTATAAGGTGTAGACTCTGGCTTATAAATTCAAGTAAATGTCTGGTTAGTTATGATAGTGTTTGAATCATACAATTTTTTCTTAAATGTGTATTGATTCGAATAAATCTGAAAAATATCGGCGATCGCGCAACGGGAAAAGTTCAATGCACCCGACCAAAATATTTTAAGCTTAAATGTGAGAGAAATATTCGTCGAGAGAAGTATTCGGGGCCCTCTGAGTATGGGGGCCCTGGGCACAGGTCTCGTGTGCCCTTATGGTAAAGACGGTATTGCGTACAGGTCATTTTACATACACACATGTTCACGCTAAGTCCCCCTGCAGGATAGCAGAAGATTTCGACGGGTCGGATACTTTTAAATAATTTAAAACCAATTTCGAAAATCGGCTAATAACTTGATGTAAATTAATTAAAATTAATAACAGACGCCGACGCCAATCGCAATCGCTGAAAAAAAATGTAGATAGGTAGATTGTTAGAAGAAAATGAGTCTTATATAAGATTTAAAGTCTAGTGTTATAGTGTCTGAATAAAAAAAAATACTATTACTACTACACATTGTTATCAGTCTGTGATATAGGATAGATAGTGAATTGTATTGTCCCATAGATAAACGTTTTGAAATCTTAAATCTACTTATGTTTTTATGAAGATAAGAGTGCATGTTTCTTTTGTTTAATGGTTAACAAAGCCACCTTTGATATTACAATATCAATATAATATTAACATTTAAAAAGGGAATATACAATAATTTTATACTTATTAAATGAATTTTCCAAGAACCGCAATGGGGAAATAACTGACATTTTAATGGCATACAACATTTTTAACCAAATACAAATTGAAGGAAGCAATTATAGATTTCTTAGAGATCAAACATTCAGTGACAAATCTTTTTTTGATTCTTAGCAAATGTACATAAAATACAAAGAGCGTTCGAATTCCGCACACATAGACACCTCTCACGGACACGATATAATAAACCAATGTAGACCACTGCATCGCGACTGACGCTTATGTGAACTCCTTTCGTACAAACACGCTGTTTTCAGAGACACCAAATAAGACCATTGCGAGAGCAAGTATCATCATGCAAGAGCACAGAAATTCTAGGTGGACATATCCTTCAGATAGACATTTTGTCTATTTATTGAAGGATTTAAAAAAACCTCAGACACAGTGTAAAGAGACTAATTTGTAGCTGTATACAAAATTACAGAAAAAAATGTAATAAATATGCATAAGATATCGAAACTGCGTAAATTTCCTTATAAATTAAATTATATTTTGCTATTCAAATATAATAAAATGGACTTCTTAAAACCGTTACATTCAATATATCAAGATTTCACAATTAATTATGATAATTATTATATACTATGTAACAATATTATTGTAGAATTCTGCCAATTTTAAAATTTGAGTTATTATTATATTTTATAAAATGTATGAAGTGAATTAAAGTAAAATCATACCTAATATTATAAAATTTAATAAAATATATATTTATTTCAATTTAATATTCTGTGCTGTGCTATGCAACCAATTGTAATGATTTTGTATTGTTTTTCAACTAGATAGAATATTTATAATTGAACTTTGAAAATCAAAGATAGGAAAATGAAAGAGGTTAAGGCATTATTGTTTAAATCTAATTTTAAGGTTATTTTGTTACAAATATTATTTTGGCAGTAAATATTATAAATTTTGATTATATTTTCAGCATCTACCGGTGATACAGTGTACAACAATAGTCCGGTGTCGAGCCTGCAGAACCTACATTAACCCATTTGTATATTTCGTAGATGCGAAACGGTGGAAATGCAACCTTTGTTATAGAGTTAATGACTGTAAGTATCATTATTGCAAGGTTTTATTTAAATAGGAATGTAGAGATGTTTGTCCTGGTGGACACAAACTTTTTTATGATTATTGAAGGCAAACAAGCAGATGGATTTCCTTATAGTAAGAAATTCACGCCACCAAAGTGGTATGACCGGGATGTAATGCTTCGAGCAAAAGTAAGTATACCGGTACCTTATCCTCCGAATCGGTACACATCAACGGCAAGCACTGACGTTATGGCGACAGGAATAGTTAAGTCGGTAGTACCAATCCGGGCGAATTGCTGCGATACTCTACCACCTAGTCAGATGTCACCGTGTTAGTGACGGTAAGCCTATGCTCGCCATTTAAAAGCTGCCTGGCAGGGAGGCAGACTGATTAATTTGCAAAGGAACCCGGACTAACACGGGGAACTTAAAACTCATATTCAAATCTTCAAACAAATGAGCTGGTTCCTGGCATGCACACATAACCACAGAATTATGCAACGGACTAGACTTTACTTACTTTTACATAGCAAAATATATACACGAAATACATAACTCTTGTTTGCATCTGTCTAAAAGCTTGAACAAGGTTTTTACATCCCGTACAACTCGTACGAATCGTACTCCGATCCGGTGGTAGTTTTTAGTATTATATAGACTCGTCACAAGTGCCTCCTGTAAGGTGAATGTGTGTGTGTGTGTGTGTGTGTGTGTGTGTGTGTGTGTGTGTGTGTGTGTGTGTGTGTGTGTTTCTTACCAGCAGGAAATCCGTCTGCTTGTTTGTCTTCCAATATCATAAAAAAAATTTTCATCAAGAAAACGCTCACCCCCGTTGGTCTCGCTGTTGGTCGGTGACGGTTGCGTACCCTAACCACTCGACCAACGCGGCGGTTAAATTTATATTGATACGATTTAATTTTCCAGTACCAGAAGAATTCCAATATGATCCCGTTACCAAATCGTACGGAGATCCGTCGCGGCGGCCGGAGATCAAATCTGCGACGATAGAGTTCATAGCGCCCAGCGAGTACATGTTGCGGCCGCCGCAGCCCGCTGTGTACTTGTTCCTGTTGGATGTGTCGCATATCGCCAGGGATTCGGGATATCTTCAGGTATATCTTACAGATTTTACATAGCCCAACAGGCATAGGTAACTCAACCAAAACTCTTCAGCAACTGATCAGCTCATGAGTTACGAAGTGGAACCGTAAGCTGCGAACCGGCTCGCAATTCAGCTCATTTTTTGTTTTAATTTGACTGTCTAGTCTACGGAAGCTATGTTCATATATATATAATATGGCAGTCAATGTTATTTTTTTGTTATTGGTTGCAGATAATAGTCATCGATTCAAAACATTTCAATTGAACCGTGAGCTGCGAATTTGAGACTTGAACTGCAGCTCTGACTCACATATGATGTTATCTGAGTATTTGAACCGATTCAGAGCTGGTTTAAACATCTCTATTGCCAGCTAGTACATTTTGCTACATGTGCAAGCGGTTTTCCCTCTGATTTGTATGTTGAACATTTGTCCATTTGTCTGTATCATAAAAAAAATCTCGGCACCACGTAAAAACTACTGAACTAATTGAGATTACGTTTTTAATAACCTAATGGGTGCGGTTTCTTTTCAAATTTTCCTTCAAAAATATTCAAATAGTAATGTAGATACTCGAACACAGCGTTTCTCAAATGCCGGGTCGCGATGCGGTACCGGACTTCCATTTCAATTAAATACCGGGTCGCAACATTGGATAACGATCGACAGAGACATGAAAACTGCAAGCCCTCGCTACATATCACCGTGCCGTATCTCCGCTAATCATAAATATTCCGCTCCGACAGTTAAAACGATTTTTTTGTAGTTTGATTTATAGTTCGACGAAGTTGTCAGTGTAAAAATGTAGGTAAAATAACCTAATTGATGCAGTTTGTGCTTAAAAGTGTGTTGTGGGTCACGAAGGGGCAGTTTGAAAATTACCGGGCCATGACAGAACAAATGTTTGGGAAACACTACTCTAACAAAAAAGGGTCAATTGTTGCACGAAAGAATCCGCGTTCTGGGCTAAGTTACCAATCAAAAATATGTCTTTCTGAACAGGTAGTGTGTGACACGTTGAAAGACAACCTCGACCAGCTCCCCGGAGATGCGAGGATGCAAATCGGTTTCATCTGCTACGACGAGCATATACACTATTACCTGATGAGTGATGGCATGACCAGGCCCAAGGAGATGACCGTACTTGATATTGATGGTAATCGTATCTAAATATATAGTCTTTAGTTTAAAATCATATTAATTGTTTAAAATTGTTGTACAGTACATCAATTATGAACAAATAAATTTTCGCATTTGTAATATTAGTACGGATTTTGGTGTAAATGACATTGTACATTCACTAAACCAATTATAAGTTATCGCTATTTTCTTTCAACAATAGTAATAGAATGAGACAAAAAAAGAGACTGTCAGATTAGTTTGTACGTGATATGTTTACATACTTAAGCTATTCCTCGGATTTTTTTCTGTCTTTTTTCTTTTTTGTTTTCAGCAAAATTATTACCATTATTTGATTTTTTTTTAATTTTAGTGACATGTGATTTATTTAATATATATTGATGATTATTTTTTATGACTCTTTATATTTTCTAATGATTTCTAATGTTAAAAAGGATGGTAACGTGTTTCGATTTTTGATAAGTTTTTATTTAACTTGCAATGCTGCAATTTTATTTGACAAATAAACCTAATGTTCGTCCAGGTGGAATTTTGTAAATGACCTGTCCTCAACCAATTGAGATGGTTTTTTGCATACACACGTAATGGAAGTGGAATGTTAGAATACAATGTATACTATAATTTTAAAGCAATATTATGGTGGAGGCGGAAGGTCATAGGAACTCCCAAAATTCACAATATTATTCCCATCGTGGTGGGATTTGAATCATACTTCTCAAGAATACACCTGAGAGCTTTTACAAATAAAAGTTTGCCAGAAAAATATTTTATATGAAAACTTATTAGTTCTATGTTTCATTAATTGTTTTCTAGATATTAAATGAAATGAATACATTAATACAACTATTTTCACAGGTTTAGTCTAGTGCAACTGTACTAGGCTAAACCTGTGAAAATAGTTGTATTTTTATGTAACTAAATTAGTTTGTTATTATTTATAGACATATTTCTGCCCTCCCCTGAATCTCTACTGGTGAATTTGGGCGAGAATCGTGATATGGTCCGAGAGTTGCTCACAATATTGCCCAAACGGTATTCCTCGCCTGGCGTTCCAGCCTCGGCATTAGGAGCTGCTCTACAAGCTGCCTACAAACTCATGGTATGTACATAGCCAACAACAAGGATGGTTTCTAACTCATGGTATTATACTAGTATTTAAATTATGCGCTTAGGATTTAAATTTTTTTACTCTTTCTACACTTTATACTTTTATTTTTAAATTGGCTGACCTAATCTAGGTTTAAACGAAATGATTAATTATGTTTATTCGGATTTCCGAAGCTTTACAGAGTTGTTATTACATAATTAGGAACGTAAAATAAAATATCGACAATTGTAATAGCACATCACTAAAAAATTGAACTTTTTTTTTCTTTAACTACAAAATTGAACACTAAATATGGTGTTATTGGCAAACATGAGTGCTGTCATGCCGTCATTCAACGCAAAAATGAGCATAGACAAAAAAAATAGTTATCTATTTCGGTATACGCAATATCAACATTTGTTAAAAGAGACAAAGAGATGTTGTTAAGTTATATGTCGATTTCAACGGTATTTATACAACTAAATTTGCTATAAAACATTGTTCCTATTATATTATGATGAGTTTTGGCGGCTAAAACGACGATCGCACATTCGTTTTTTGATCGGTTAAATTTGTAAACACGAAATATACCGAGGCGCATAATTTAAATAGTACGTGTGTATATGCTTGTGATATGGGTTTTAGTCAGCTATACTAATCTATAGAAATACTTAATTATATACCAGAATAAATTTAACAAACACCCAGATCCGGAAATTGCAGACATCTAACTGTTCATCACACAAATGCCTGCCCTCGTCGGTTTTATGATAATTATGTTATTATATACATACATACATGATTCACGTCAAGCCCTCTAAGGGGTAGGCAGATATGTATGTTACATACATACATATCTGTATCATAAATTATGTTATTAAATAACACGATAAAAATTTGTCATTTCAGGCTCCAACCGGTGGTCGCGTCACAGTCTTCCAAACATGCTTGCCCAATATCGGTCCAGGAGCCTTACAGTCCAGGTAAGAGACAGAGAGAGAAAGAGCAGACTTTTTATAAATTTCTTAATTTTACTAATATTTATACTATTTTTAATTTTATTTTTCATGTCTGATATGTTTATTAGTGCATTTCAATATTGTGTTCTAATGAAAGTTTTTAAAATGTTTCAGTATAAAATATTTTTTGTATAATTTAATTTGGTAGCATAAAAAACTGACTCAGTAACGTTAAAATTAAACTTCATATAAAAATATTAAATATTATAAAATGATCTAATGTATACATTTTTTCAATTTTAAAATTAAAATTATTAAAATAAAAATAATTTTAAAATTAAAATTATTAAAATAAAAATAATTTTAAAATTAAAATTATTAAAATATTAAAATTTTAAAATTATTTTTAAATCAGTTAATCAGTTAGTTATTATCAGGCGAAGGTACTTATGAAGAGAAAACCCGGGAAAGGTGTAAAAAATAGAAAAAATAATACTTCATTATTTCCCAAAATGAACGGATGGAACGAAGTTCGCCGGGAAGCCTAGTATTACATATTTGTACTCATTTCTTATTTGACATATTTCTGCACCCCCACATTCTTTTCGTCTTTGCCTGCTGGCTGACTGGTAGAGAATGCTGTATTGCATTAAGTAATCCTTTGTTTGTGTTTGTGCAAATAAATAAATTGTATACTTTTTATCCTGTTCGACTGTGAGGAAGCCAGGAAAAGCTATATTTTAATTTTTCTCTTACAAACTGAACGAATGGTATGAAGTTCACCATGACACTAGTTGTTATGGTGAACTTCATACCATTCTTTGAATTTGAAATAATTCGTTTTGGGCCGTTAACCATAAATAATATTCACGTTTCTGTATATCTGAAATAGTAAAATAAATCATCTGATGTATGAACCTGAACTCTCATTTCTCCCGGTCATCGCATTGAGCGAATAGACTAATATTGCTAATTCTTTTTTGTTGTGTTAGTTATTTGTCAGGATGAGGTCCATATGAAAAAGAAAATCAAAGTTGGGACAAGAACGATTTCCGTCTGCTCAGTTAGTTATATCAATAAATATCCAACCCGATGATATTCCTATCGCTTGACAATAGCAGTTATTAATAGTTTGTATGTACAAAATTTAAGTGTTGTTTTTCCCATTTTCCTGCAATTTTCCCGGTTTTTCTCTTCATCTGATCGTTTTTCTGGCAATAAACAAATACAACAAAAAATAATAGCAAAATTGGTTCATCCATTCAGGCTCGATGCGATGACCATGTAAAATGAATATTCATTTTTATATATAGATAACTAAATTATAATGACGATCTGTCATATTGCGTGAATTTACAGAGAGGACCCCAACGCAAGATCGTCAAATGAAGTGTCACATTTAAATCCGGCCACAGATTTCTACAAGCGGTTGGCGTTAGACTGCAGCGGGGCCCAGGTGGCCGTGGACTTGTTCCTGCTCAGCTCCCAGTACTGTGACCTAGCTACACTCAGTAAGTGTCTGGAAATGTCCATCCTTAAAAAAAGGGTATCTTCACGCCCCTATCCCCGAATACATAGGCAGAGGCACAATCAAGGCACTCACGACTAATCAAAGACACTAAGTCCCACAATGTCGGACACATATCCAATTCCGGGCAACTCTAGTTTTATTAGAAAATTGAAAATAAACATTTTTATAGTTTTATTTTATACTATCAAAGTATTTGTTCGTTTGTTACAATTTCACGGCTGAACAGCTGTACCTATGTTTAGAAATTTAAAATGCGTGTAGTTAAAGATCCGAGCTTATACATGGACGACTTTTTTTTCAAAAGTAAACCCTCAAAGAACTAGAAGGGGGGGGGGTGAAAATAAATATCAAACACTGACGAATTTGCGGGTTAACTGCTAGTAATAAATAATTATATTTTTGAAGCCCTGAGTTCGATCTCCTGTTGGGCTATAAAAAGAAAAATGTGTTTTTTCAATTTCCTAATGAAAAAAACCTTCGTGATTTAATATGTTTCCGTTTGGCGATGGGCTTGCCACAATTATCACATTGTGGGACTTACTGTCTTTGGCTAGTCGTGGGTGCTTGTACCATTGCCTACCTGTTCGGAGAGACGGCCGCGACCTCTGATGATTTTTCTTCTAAAACCTTGGGTTTCGCGGAACCCACCAAATAACATCAAATTACCTCCGACGGGCGATGGGGTCGTCTAATTCCGAAGGCGATAGTCGTTTAATGAACGTGCTCTTGTTTCATAGGTGGCATGTCGAAGTTCAGTGCCGGCACGGTCCATCATATCCCGCTGTTCCGAGCCCAGCGGCCGTGGCAGTCGGAGCAGTTGAAGAACATGTTCACGAGGTACCTCACGAGGAAGATCGGCTTCGAGGCGGTCATGAGGGTTAGGTGTACCAGGTACTTGTATATTATATATAATTTTGTTTATTGATACATTGAATAAAATGGCTACATGAATAGCTGTGCAAAATAAACTTGAATGATTTTTTCTGTGTTCATCTACATTTTTTAAACTGTTCACTTTTACAAACAGTGATGATTATTACACGCATAGCATAAAAACTCCTCTGTTTTGGCTTTAATTTCAGATAAACATCTTACGTATGGTGAGAATAAATTTCGAAACTACTAAACCGATTTTGATAAAATTTCCTAACACTTTTAAAACTGACTAGTAGATGTCTTGTTGTCGCTGATAATGTTCTCGATGAAACCGTTGGCGACATCTGGTTGTGCTGATTAAATTATTGTTTGGTATTTTTTAAATTTTTAAATTGGGTTAGCTGTTTACATCATCTTTCTTGATATTCGTCTTCCAGAGGCATAGCCATCCACACTTTCCACGGCAACTTCTTCGTCCGGTCGACGGATCTACTGTCTCTGCCGAACGTGTCGCCGGACGCCGGATTCGGTATGCAGCTGACCATTGAGGAGTCCTTGTCAGACTTGCAGCAAGTTTGCTTCCAGGCGGCTCTGCTGTACACGAGTAGTAAAGGTAATTAAAACTATCTGTAACAGTCTGCATTTTTCGTATAAATGTTAATTTAATATTATACTTTTGGAAGTGCTACATATAAATTAAAACAAAATACCTAATATACAAACAACATTGTTTACAGTCATATATTCACGGCAAGTCCATTGCGGGGTAGGCAGAGTAACAATGAGAGTAATAATGTTTTATTTCTTCTTGCGGTTATTTGCTCAAAACATTTATGAATTGGTCCATAACCCGAAGAAAAGGTTAATGCCCTTGTCATCCGAATGCAGGTCTATGCTTAGTTTCTTTTCTTTTTTTTGAAAATTTGTCTGTATTCGTCGCGATTGGCCAATTAGGATTTCGTCCGAAAGGTCATTATGATTTAGAGGCTATTAAATTTGGGTCAAGATCCGATTAGTGTTTTATGAAAAAAAAAAAGGTTCTTCACCTTTTTTTGACTGCCTCGTCGGTCGAGTGGCTAGCGTACACGCCTAACTACACCGACTAACCGCGAGGTTCGGGTTCGATTCATTTGTGCAGGCATTTGTGTGATGAACATTTAGATGTCTGCATTTCCGGGTTTGGGTGTTTATTAAATTTATTCTGGTATCTATTTAAGTATTTATATGTATTAGTATCGTTGATTAACACCCATAACACAGGGATATAATTTGCTTACTTTGGGGTTAGATTCAATTTGTGTGATTTGTCCAGGGACATTTATTTATTTATTATTTATTCATACCCATATCTCCGGAGAGGTAGGCAGACGCACGACCAGGTACACAAGACACAAAGTGCCTCAATGTAATAGGTGGCAAAACTATCGCCAACGTCTAAATAATAATAATAAATAATAAACGGGCTCACGTCTAATCCAGGGCAACGTTGTTTTGGTTAGAAATAAAGAAACACATTTCCTTTTTTTTGTTGGATCGAACCCGGGACCTTAAGTAGTCAAGTCCAACGCCGGATCGCTGGAACCAAAAGTGGTTTTTGAGTTATACTGATAATGCACACTATTTTAGACGACGATGCAAGAAATTTTGAGTAGGGTTTTTGCTTGTTTTACTGTGCTTAAATTATTAGAACAATTGTATTTGCAGGTGAACGAAGGATACGTGTACACACACTTGCGCTGCCGATAGCGAACACGCTGCCGGACGTGTTGCACGCTGCAGACCAGCAGTGTATTATAGGGTTATTAAGCAAAATGGGTAAGATATATGTACATGTCATACACCTAGTCCGGGTTTCTCCGATTTACCTATTCCTGTCGCCATAATAAGTGTCATGCTTTGGTCCGGAGAGTAGGGTAGCCGGTAGACTTTACAATACACCCTTGGCCACAGGACAACTACAAAGCACCTATCATCTAAAGCGTATGTAAGGCACGCTTATTACCATGAGGATAACGATGTTTACTCTCTATCTACTATAAAAAATGGGGTATATTCTGCCTTTCTCCTCTCCCATCTCTAGCTCTATAAGTATTTATTTATTTATTTATTCAGAAAACTCATAGCAATTTAACAAAATAATGATGTAAATAAAGGTAACAGAATAATCCAATTAAGAGTTTCCATAAGTAGACAGCAGTATACTAACAACAGATACAATGTGTAAAATGTACAGATACAACAGATACAATTTGAGTTCAAATTACTTTTCAAAAAACAAGTTCGAAAGATTATGCCTTATTTGAGTTAAATTCATCCGAAAGGGATCGATATCACTATTAACTTTAATTAAGACTATCAGTAGCTCTTATTATGAAAGTGTTTTTTTCGATAATTTGTAGAAGCAAAATGTACATATACGAGTAGCAAAGTTGGATTACGAACGGATCAAGTAGTCGTTGATTTCTACAAATAACTTGTATATCTTATTAGCAGGAAATCGTCAGCTTGTCTAAGTAATTTGTCGTATAAATGTTGCGCGTATATAATATGTGACATATAGACGAATTTGTTTTATAGTGACAAGCGTTTTTTTAAGATTAATGTTAGGGTGATTCGTACATTGAAATATTTTTAAAATTAAGAATGCGATTACTGAATTCCGTTATTGCTTGCAGCTGTAGACCGATGTGCGTCGGCGTCGATGGCGGAGGCTAAGGAGGCCCTGATAAATGTAGCGATAGACGTGCTGTCGGCGCACCGGCTGGCCCAGAACCTGCCCGTGGGAGCGCTGAACACAGCGCTGCAAGCGCCCGTCTCGCTGCGGTTGTTGCCGCTCTACATACTGGCGCTGCTGAAGCGGGTCAGTCATTGGTCTAGTATAATAAATATACACGCCCGTATCCCGAAAAAGTAGTAATTTTATTCATATTAGTATTCCATGTTTTTTCCAATTAGATATCGAAATTTTAACAAGCTACTAAGGAATCTTACCTGAAAATGTAATTAATAACAAAAATAATTAATAGAAATAAGTGAAATATAAAAAAAAGTTATTGTGGCCAGAAAGCCGGGCGTCGATATACACTCTCGGTTCATATCCACACATCGCGTGCGGTCATTGAACTTGAGCAAGTAAATGTATAATATTAAAAGTGCTATAATTTGTTTATTTTATGTCTGATTTTTTTCATTATTTTGGTTAGATGTTTAAAATATCCAAGCACATTTTCGAGCGCTAATTTGTAAAGATCTAACTTATGCATTGTTATGGGTTTTTGAAATAATATAGAATAATATTAATTTTCGCTTTATTATTCAAATGTTTGTTAACAGATTATAATCTTACCCCTTTACTAATTAAATTTATGCACTCCTTGATCTGGTATGTAACTTTACTTTTGCTAACAAAAAATGAAGTTACATACCAGATCAAAAGGCGTGTAACTTTTATTAGTAAGGGCATTATTGTTAGCAAATTTTATAGTTTGTGTTTTAAACAGTCATTAATAGACGGGTAACTATATAATATATACCATACCATATAATGCATAATTTGTACCAATAACTGGTTTTTAATCAGAATTTATAAAATATTATTGCATAAAATGTATCACTTATTTTCAAAGTGTTTTTGTAGATCTTATTACAGTTACTAGTGGTCGCCCATTGTTCGAAATGCGACCATAATAAATTTTAATATCTTTTTGATAAGAACGCCATCTTCATTTTTCAAGACCAACTACTTTGTTTCCAAACTTTGGTTTGCGTGTGTCAAATGCACGATAGTGTGGGTGATGTTTTATTTATTGAGTTAATGTACTTTATAAGCATTATTATTTAAAAATATTAGCGTTCTGCACTTCTTCTACACATAAACTGTAGGTGTGCCTAATTTTATGCTCCTGCGTCCGCGCAATTTTCAAAAAAAGGGAATTCAAGTTTTGGCATCACGTATTATATAGATATTTCCAACTCCTATTAATGTCCGTCTGCATATCCGAAAATCTATAGCTGATTATCTGTAAAACTTGCAGAAAGCATTCCGA
>NJDC01002036.1:130776-155170 GCA_002245475.1 Calephelis virginiensis | reverse complement strand
TATGAAATACCCAGAACGAAGACAGTGCTCTAGTAATCTTATGTAGTCAGTTGAGATGTTATTATCAATTAAAAGCTGTTTAATCACTCCTAGACACTCTGTTATATAAATAAATAAAATAAAAAGAGATCGTGAGTATCCCGTAAAAATAATTAAAAATGTTACTAAAAAATCTTGTTGTTGTCATGATTAGTTAACATCAGGCGCATTTTAGAAGCAAGAGTCATGTATCTATTTTTTCACGAACCGAAAAGAAGGATTTTTTCAATAAACATAAACCGTCACCAGTTTGTTTAAAGTGGGTCAAAATTTTATGATAGGCCAAACACATTGGCCGCGGGATAGCGACGCACTTGTAACATCTAAGGTGTCTAAGGGCCACGGTTGTTTCTTACCATCAGGAGAACCGTGTGGTTGTTCGCTGACCTCTAACGTAGAGGCAATAACCCATTGAAAATGTCGGTCTGTTTTTAACTATAATAGTAGAAGATCCGAACCTACATCGACCCACACTGAGCTGAAAATTGAATAAAACATATTATATAGTCTAGTATGTATGTTAGTGGTCACATTAAAAGTGGGTTGCCTAAACAAACCCTGGACCGAATATTATTAATTATTAAAAAAAAATGATTGTTTTTCATGTTTACAATTTTTTTTCAGGCAAACCTATTTATCTACATAAATTATAATAAAAATAATTGTTTTTTTTTTTTTAATAAAATAAAGGCTTATTTTACATCTTTTAAAAATAATTGTCATAAAACTGCACATATGTTGATATATTTTTTTTACTATTTTCCGATCCCGTGAAAGTAACTAGCATCGATAATTATCTGTTTATACCTGGCAATCCAGATAAGTAACGGGCAACCCAACTTCTGCAATTCCCAGCTTTAAGTCGTGATAAAATCTTGCACCAATTAAATAATAAAAAAACATTTTTAAAAATAAAAAAAAACTACCATGTTTTTTTTAGGCAACCCATTTTGAATATATTTTCTGATATACTAAATTTAAAAACGGTTTCATTCTATTATGAGCTAGGTGTAGGTCGACCTAACTTCGGATCTTAGACTATAAAATATTAAGCTATTTCGTCATTCAACATTACTTATTTTAGATATTTATATGGAACCTTTTATTCAATACAAGTTGTTGCCTGTGGCTTCGCCCGCATTTTCACAGGAACCCGTTATGCCACCGGGATCAAAAATAGCCTATATGTCAATCCAGGTCACAATCTATCTGTGTTCCAAATTCAAGCGTGAACTAGTAACAAACATCCATACATTCTCACAAACTTTCGCATTTATAATGCTAATAGGATTCCGCCTAAAGTCACGTCAAATAAATATTTTTTTGATTTTAGGATAAACTCAAACGGGGCGTACCTTCTAGACGACGGAGAGACGATCATTATCTACGTGTGTCACGGTGTCAGTCCCGCATATTTGTCCGAAACATTTGGCGTGGCCGCGTTCTCGCAGTTGGCTGATGAAGCCAGGAGTATACCCGTGCTGGAGACTGATGGGAACGAATTCTTAAGGTCGTTCATAGAAAAATTAAACGAAGAGCGTCCGGTACCCTCCAATATACTTATATTAAGGTGAGTTTTATAAGTTACCTGTACATATTTTCACGCCACGTACCTTAAAATCACAGGATAGGTAGAGAGTGTCGAGTGCGAAATGTCGTCTTTTTTAGACCATATTCATTGAACTTTTCATAAGTATGTGTTTGTAAAATTTCTGGAATTTCATCCTGCTTGCTGACGAAGACAGGCAAATGGGATTAGACTGTTGATTATTTATAGACAAACTGTAGGACTTCATTATCGTGTTTAACGAATTTAGAAGTAAATTCGCCAACTTCCCCGGGTTGGTCCGGGCTCCTTTGTAGAATAGACTGCCTACCTGCTAGGCAACTTGTAAAAGGCGAGCATAGGCTTACCGTAACTAACACGGTGACATCTGACTGGGTTTTAGAGTTTCGCTGCGACTCGCCCGGATTGGTGCCACCACCTAACTATTCCTAACGCCATAACGTCAGTGCTTGCCGTTGACGTGTTCCGGTTTGGAGGATAAGATAGCCGGTAAACTTACTTTTGCTCGAGGCCTAACATAACCTCAGGTTGGCAACTCACCATTACTACCTTTGTTGTCTCTAGGCGACGTGAATTTCTTCCCATTAGGAAATACGTCCACTTGTTTGCCTTCCAATATCTATATATTAATATGTGATGCCAAAACTTTGGACCCCTTTTTATGAAAATTGCGCGGACGGAGAGAATTTGGCACACTGATAGTTTATGTGTAGAAGTGCAGAACGCTAATATTTTTCAATAATGCTTATAAAGTACATTAAATCAATAAATAAAACGTTGCCCACACTACCATACATTTGACACACACAAACAAATATATTGCTGATAACGATAAAAGATCACAAATGGCACACTAAAAAGTTTGGAAACAAAGTAGTTTGTCTTGAGAAATGAAGATGGCGTTCTTGTTAACAAGATATTAAAATGTATTATGGTCGAATTTCTGCTAATGGGCGACCACTAGTCATAATAAAACTGCAGTATCGCGAACTGGTGACGAAGCTAGGCGTCTATATATACGCTAGGAGTAAATGGAAAGAACTTATCATTTTCTTGATTTTCATCGGACAAACTGAATAACAAGTCAGTTTGACTGATAGTTTGAATCACTTAATAATCTTAAACATATTATAACATACTAAACAATATGTTTATGTAACAACATTGGTTGAGTAAGAAATGAGTATTTTTATTTTAGCACTTGCCCTGTGCTTGGGATAAATTTTCTATAAATTTTAAAGAAAGAAAAAATTTCGCCCCAGACAGGACTTGAACCTTTAACCTTTCGTCTCAAGCCGACGAATGCTCTAACCAATTGAGCTACTGAGGATTCAAGTCCCGCGGCGAAATTTTTAATTCCTTTCTAACCCGTTAACGCGGGTAGCTATGTCCTATAGATACACAATTCTGAGTACCCACCAAATGAGTTCATCATTACAGATGAAATTCACATTTTAGAATGGCCATAACTTTCGTTTTTCGCAACGTATTTTTATTTTAGCACTTGCCCTGTGCTTGGGATAAATTTTCTATAAATTTTAAAGAAAGAAAAAAAGAAAAAAATTTATAAAAAAAAAATTTATAAAATTTATAAAATATAAAATGATGAACTCATTTGGTGGGTACTCAGAATTGTGTATCTATAGGACATAGCTACCCGCGTTAACGGGTTAGAAAGGAATTAAAAATTTCGCCACGGGACTTGAATCCTCAGTAGCTCAATTGGTTAGAGCATTCGTCGGCTTGAGACGAAAGGTTACAGGTTCAAGTCCTGTCTGGGGCGAAATTTTTTCTTTCTTTAAAATTTATAGAAGAAATGAGTAATCCTTCATTGAAAGAAAATGAAATTGTTTAAGCAAAGACGCTTTGTGACTGTGAAATATATTATGTAATCAGTCCTGTTTCCAAATTATTTCTTTGTTAGTAAAAACATTTAGTACACTGGTGATAGAGGGCTGTGGAGCAACTTGCCCGAGCTGTATACACCTACCTTACTTATGTCTTTATAAATGACCTTTATAGACGCGTTACAAAAATCTATGTGATTAAATCTGTTTTGAATTTTATTCCTGCCGCTACGACAGTGGCATGATCCGCGTAAAGTAGCTATTTCACTAGCACAATAATTAAACAATAAATAAAATTTTAGATGTCTGCATTTCTGCTTTCTATGTATTAGTATCACCGTTGTCTAATACCCATAATACAAGCATATGATTTGCTTACTTTGGAGTTCGATTCGATTTTTGTGTATCTTGTCCAGGGATATTTATTTATTTAATAACATATCAAACACTCCTGCCACACGACATCAACACACATATAACATCTAGGGCAGGGCTTCCCAAACTGTGCGTCGCGACGCCCTGGGATGTCATATCCCAGTCCCAGGGGCGTCACGTGTCAATTCTACCGAGTCGATTGAGTTATCCGAGTGTAAGAACCAGTTATACTAGACTTATACTTATTATAACTGGAAATTTTTATGGTCCACACGGTGCGGGCTGTGTTAAGAGAAGTCATAAAAAATAGTGCTTATACTATACAAATGGTAAGTAATTGATCTGGAGGAGCCCCCTCTCGTCTTACACTGAGTGGGTTAAGGGGCGTCGTTAAAAAATAGCACGATCTAAGGGCGTCATGGTACAGATAAGTTTGGGAAACCCTGATCTAGGGTGTTTAAGGCCTCAGTTGTTTCATACTAGGAGAACCATGTGCTTGTTCACTGTCATATGTTAAAGAAAATCAAAATCTATATTACTTTTTCAGAGACAACTCGCCGTCGCGGCTACTGTTCACAGAGCGTTTGGTTGACGATCGAGTAGAATCTGCATTCTCCTATTACGAGTTCTTACAACACGTCAAAAATCAAGTGAAATGAGTGTTAAGTGAAAAGAATGTTTAGTGACTGCTAAGTGACTAAGTTTACCCTCCACTCCGGACACAGCGAGTGAGTTATAGTGAGGTTCGCCAAAGGTTCAGGATACTGACACTGCCCTAATGTTAAGAATCTTGTTGATATTTGAGGTAAGACAATACATGATCTTTGAATTCGTTCCAAAGAGGCGCCGATTGTTATCATTATTTGCTGGTCTGGTCCGTTAACATATCTACAAACCAATTTTTAAACGGTATATGAGTGCCACGTTATTATCATCATAGGTGATAAATAATTTGATTAGATTGAAAAAAAATGTGGGATATCTATTTTCTCGAATTATTTAATGATATTTCAATTTAGAATACGAAAATGCAAAACATAAAAAAAAATCCACAATTAAATTAGAATAAAATATATTAAAATTATTTATTGTCACTGAAAAGCTGAGGGTCAACAAATGCAAAACATAAAAAAAAATCGACAATGAAATCGGAATAAAATATATTTAAATTATTTATTGTTACTGAAAAGCTGAGGGTCAACAAACGCTCATCGACAGCTGACAACCGTTTAGCACTAAATATGTTAAGTTCATATTTGCACATGTAATATCGTAGCGATGCTGTATAAATGGTAACACTGGTAAAAAGTACATCAAATAAAAATCTGTAAAAGAAATATTTACTTCAAGTTTAGTTCCAAAATATGAGATATTAACCTTTTCATTATATTTAATGAATTAAAAGAAAACCAGACTAAATTATTACTTGCTCTAATAAATTATTTGTTCATTTACATCTGCAATTTGTACTGTATAAAAGTTACAATGATATCCTCTAAATTCTATGAGCAAATGTAATATTTCAGTGCAACAATTACACATTTAAAAGAGTCGGGAGCTATATCACAATATCGGAGCTATATCTGATGTTATGGTGCATCCCCACATAGAAACGGGTGCCTCCATTGAATAATTAACCTGTAGTAGGAGAATATATATGACAATTAACAAAATAACTAAGCCATTTAGAAAAATAAAATTTTAACTAATAAAATTTTGCATAAATTAATCCAACAAAATTGAAATTTTTGCATGTTGTCCTTTTCATAAAAAAAAAATGTATCTATGGCAACTAATTAAATTATTTTATGGTTGATTTAAGTCTTAACTAAAACAAAAGGATTTTTTATAAAAAGCAGGTATAGATTATTATATCGGTTGTAAAAAAATGCAACAATTTAGTCTATGAAGGGGAGGTTAGGATAAGTGACCAAGGATGAGGCCAACATCCCTAACATCATCTTAAGTCTTCACCTTTATCTAATGCTGAATTAGTTCAGAATATTAACTTTGATCTATAAATATTTGTGATATATTTAACAGAATGAGTAGTTAGTCTATGAAATTTTTCTAAACAGGTGATGGGAGGACAGGTTATTGACCAACTAATTGATTCTATTTTAGGGTGGGGGTTTAAAGTTTTTATATTTGTGTACGAGCTACACACACAAACCTACAAATAATTTCGTTTTGTTTCCATTTTATAGATAGGACTCAGAGCTTATAATGAACAAAACACAATAGTTTTATTTTTTTAAAATGACAACTTCCATCCATCTTACCGAAAATGAGATTATCAATGTCAAAGTTATAAATAACAATGGTTGATATTTTCAAAGACGAAATTAATTACTAGGAAGGAACTTTACTAAGCCATTAGGTATGGGATATTGGGAGGGCAATATTTCAATTTATTTAAGCCAGTAGGTATACCCGATATACACTTTGTAGTACTATAAGTACTCAATAAAATATAGGCGCCGTTCTATTATTCTAGTTACTTGTTACTTGAACAAACCTGCATATAACCCATATGCATGGCAGTTGGAAATTGTAAATTTTTGTTTTGTGTATAATGAAAATGAATATGCATTCGAGCATTTCTCCCACCCCCTAATCAACTGTGAACATCTCCATTTGTTTGCAAGTAAACCTGCATGTAATTTAGATACATACACATTTTCTAGCCACATTCCTGGCTGAGTAGGCAGAGAATATTGAGTGCCAAGTGTCATTATTGCTATGTCTACCTACGTTCCTACACATCCATTATTTTCTCATAAACATGCCGATTTCAAAGTCTTTTGGCACTAACCTCTGATAATTAAATATTTGAGGTTGTGGAATATCAAATTAGATTGTCTTGGGTGTCCATAACCACCCACATGCAATTTACTCATTGTCGAATATAATTTTCCATGACAGTTTTGTACTGTTGATTTGCGCCCTGGGATCAGTTGTTTCAAGTCTATAGTAAACAGAATATTTTTCTATTGTCCGTGCAATTGTGTTGTGTGATTCATAAAAACTCAACCTTACCACAAAAAATAAATTTTTAACTAAACACTGTCTAAAATTTATATTTAACCAACATGCTATATGTGGGTGACCATCAAGACTGTTATTGGTTGAGAGTCTGATTTTAGACAGTGTTTAGATAAGCACGTGTTGCTTAATTTTTTTTTTGTATTGATTTCTATGTTTATAATGAAAAGTGCACTCATTTTGACGAGCGACTCTGTTATGAAACATTGCATTGTTGCATTGATAGCCTAAAAAAACAGGTAAACTGTAGAATAATTCAATATGATGCAACTGTACTGTGGTGATTAAAGCAGAAGTTTGTTATAATCACCTAGCTATATTATTACTGAGTATAACTAATGATTATTTCCAATTTTGTTAATTTTACATCACAAGACTTTCTAAAAGAATGGCAGCTAAATTAGAGAGTCAGTCAGTCAGTCTGTGAATATATAGAAATGACATCAATAGGGTTACTCTCAAAGCTAAATTTTATGTAAATTAGACATTAAAATCGAATATGTTATTTGAGTTATCCTTGAATATAGTACTAGCTGATTATTAACATTTAGTTAAAAAAATTCAACAATTCAAATAAAAAAAAAGTCGAGATTCAAGAGTAACCCTATATATCTTTGTTAGGAGTGTTTTTCATGACTTATTTAGCCAATGTCAGGTACGGGAGCCTTATGGTCATAATGTTTATTTTGTAAAATGTCAAAATGGCCATATTTAGTATTTTATACTCTGTGCATTCTGTCCATAGTACTTAGAAGTTACGAAACATTGGATTAATATTTTATTGTTTTTAAGGAAAGCTAAAAAGTAAACAATGGTATGCACAACATTTTTGTACAGACAATTAAATACAGACATTCGTTTGGGAAAGAATTGTAAATAAATATTCTGTATTAATTATTTATTGTTATCATATGTACATTACTTGTACATATTTGTTTACTTTTTAGTCATTATACTGAAATATTGTTATCGGGTAAAATGAAAAAGATCGAATTTGTAGATATTTCCAATGATAAATATTGATTTTAAAGCACTGTAGATAAAATGCGCCATGTTTGCAGGGTTATGACATTTGAAAGGAGTATAGAGAAAAGTTGTGTGATAATGTATCGATATTAAGCAAAATATCTATCAAATATAAAAAAAAATACATTTATTCTCTGCTCTTTTCTAGCATTGTTCAACCAATATTGAACAGTATTTCAGCCACTAATGAGCGAATAATACTGTTTGCAACATAAACGCTACCAAAGTTACACTTTTCGAAGGTCCATAAAGTTTTCTATACATAGTTTTCTCTACATTCCTTAACCATTTTATATTCCTCCTCAATGTATCAGACAAGAAGCGCAGTTTTGTATAATTTTTGATTCCATATTTGTTAATCTTGGGGCGTGTCGGTATATTATGTGATTGACGAGGCAAGAAAGATTATAAAAATAAAAATTTTAAAAATAAATTATTTATGAATTATAATAAGCTGTTGTGTACATACGTTACTTTCATTAGTTTTTATATGTCTTATTGTTATTGCTTAGCAGTTGTATTACTGTCTGAAATAATTTAACGTGAATGTGTCTCTGTGTGTTTATGTTCATTAGATTGTGCAGCGCTTTAAATGTTTCTACTTCGTCGATTATAATAAAGACATCAATAGCCTTATAATAATATACATAGAGTTTTTTAAATATATTTTTTATAAGTACGTTTTGACAAAATTAAGGATGTAGGCTGGGTCAATTATTTACCTATTCACTCCGATCGCTTGTTTTGGTTATTAATATGTTTGTATCATTATGTAATTTGTGAAATATATATACTGAAACATTCCAGTCTTATGTAATATCTATCATGATAACACTTATTATATGTGTCTTAATTAGTTTGCAGAAGTAATTATAAATGTTTACTTAATTATGAATCAGGGCAAGTCATAAAACATAATAGATATCTAATTATAAACAATTTGCTTCCTGAATATTCACTGTGTGAATGAGATAATTGGCTATAAGTATTTAATAAACAATTTCACTTAAATAGACATAATTTTAAATGTCACATTCTCTCAATTGTAAAAGTACCTATTTGTGGGTCTTTTTTTATTGTTTTCGATGAAGAATATTGGTCAATTACTTGCCGGCCTGTCGAATTTCATTTCGTTTGACATTAACAGCTACTAAGAGTACGGATTAAATAATTGTTTTCTCGTTTTCCGTGCTATTTTCTCTGTTTTTTCCATAAAACCTTCTGAATACACAAAAACATAAGCGACTCAACAAAAAAAAAGAATTAACAAAATTGGTTCGTCCGTTTAGGCGTGATACGATATGGTCATCCAAATGATTAATTTTTATATATATAGATATCAAAACCAGTCTGTGGTAGTGCCTGAAGTAGTGGGAAATATAGCACACTGACTAATGTTTATAAATACAACAGTCATGTAACAATTTAATACATTAAAAATAGAAAATTTGTATTTTAAATTTTCAATAAAAATAACCTTCAGGATTTGAAATGTGTTTGATATGACGGTTGGTGGTTGATTGGTTTGCCACCTATCACATTAGGGGACTTAGTATCTTTGATTGGTCGTGGGTACACTGGTTGTGACTCTGCTTACCTCTTAGGGGATATGGGCTTGAAGACATTTATAACATTTATAATGCTAACTTGATAACATCACAATTACAAAAGCTATTTTTAGCTATATTTCAATACTTGATTTATAATCGACGAAGAGTACAATAGCTAAGGTGAATGAATGGCACCTAGAATGAATGGAATGGTATTCGGTACATTATCATTCTTGCCTTAGCAATCTGTGTAGTAAATCTGTTAATAAAATGAAGTGTTTTTATACGGCTCCATTCACCAATTGCGTCACATTTTCATTAAATTACAGAATCGTTTATTATACAGAGTGGACACGTGACGTCACACGTGAAACTTTTTAGTTTTGTTAATTTGTAGTCTATTTTTTATATTTTATATGTGACGTCATGAAGTTTACTCTTCTGTGACGTAATTTATGAATGAGTTACAGCACAGTACAAACAGAGCAATGGTTGTCTTTTTTAAAGCGTGACGGAGGAAGAATTTATTGCTTGATTAAATCTGGTTTAAAAGAAATTTCTCATTAAAACCTCATTTCTTATTAGTTCAGTCTCCACCACACTTTTAAAACTGTTATTATCATCGCTTGTTTGTGCTGAGCTTAAGGTCGATCCACACAGCCATGTATCGGTGATCTAGAACGGTTTTTCTTGGGTTCGAGTTTACAAATTTTGTAACTCCAATAGACTTTCTTATTACCAGAGTTACTCTGCTAAAAGACACTGAAGTGCTAGTGTGGGTCGGACCTTTTTGGTTGGACTCATGTTAGATCCGCACGTTGTATCACGATCTGTCGTAGGATTAATTATTAGCTGCTATGCAAAGACGTCCCTAGCCTTTAGAAGGGCGAGATTCTCTTTCGGTTTTCCAGACAGTTTGTGCTCTTACGGGATATCAATTTGATTTGGAATATTAAACGTTTACTACCTGGCGCCTAAAGCAAATCCTCCTTTTGTTCTACTGCGCGTTCATAAGTTATGATAAGTTCATAACAGACACTGTCTCTGTAAATTATTTGTATGAAAACTTCGAAATGTGCCTTTATTGGTGACTAAGAGAAATACAATTTTAGACCAAAACTGTCATAGATGTCGTCACGGAACGTACCGAAAGTAATCTGTATCAACTCATGGTAAAGGGTTTTTTTAATTCACGTTACTGTGGTAAATATTTGACAAAATGTAGTAAGACTAATCTAAAGCTTTTTTTTAAAAGGTGGAAGAAGTTGAAGGCAGTGTGGTATTTATAGTTATTATATTATTTCAAGTGTCTCAATTTTATTGTTTATTATTTCTGTTTACATAATGTTATCAAGATACAACGTGCTAATCTAATTTGACTTCGACTTTACGGTATTAGGTGCATGTAATTATTGTTAATTTTAAATTTATTTATGTGTATTCGATATTCGACTGTAAATTTATTAGTGTTAAATGTTTTATATGAGTTGGCTCTGTTATACGACGGTCATGAAACTGGCAAGCAGTTGTAAACTCTATCTAGTGGCAATAAAACATATATTGCATTGTGTAATTTTATTTTATCATTAGTGACACTGCTGAATTCTATATATCTTGGTATCTATCTAACTATATGTTAAAAGCCTAATATCCTACGAATTTTTAATTCTTTGATCATATAAATGCAAAAATTATAGTATCTCCACACTGGGCTGTTTGTGCAGCTAATGGGCGTTCGTCGTATTTGCCAGAATACTTAACATGCAATAAAATAGGCATAACAACCGCCTACAAATACCAAAAACATATACATCATTACTAGCAGACCCTATGTTTGCTGTGGCCAAGGTTTTTATATAAAATAATATTGCGAGCGATGATATTGAAACTTAAATGTAAGATCTCCAATTTTTCAAATTGAATCAACCTGCTCATACTGTGAAATTTTGATTAAAATTGGTAAAATACTTGGACGTCTACCAAAATTAAAAAAAATCAAAGACTACGTTTATACCAAATGGAAGTTGCAGTTGCAGCTGGTCTTTATTATTTGATTTGAATGGTCAAAAAAGTGTGTGCTCTCATTTGCCGTAAAAGACCGACTGACGTTTGGTAAGCCGTATTTGTTTTGGCTGTGTTTTCCAAATGATGGGTAGCAAGTGAGCTTTCTATAATAAGTATCTTTAAACTCATATAACCGAAGGGGTAGGACAAGTACAACCAGGACACCCACGACTAGCCGAAGACACTAAGTCCCCACAATGTGACAGGTGGCAAGCCTATTGCCAACCGAGCACATATCCAATCCCGAGCAACGTTACTTTTGTTAGAAAATTGAAAATAAACATTTTCTTTTTTTTGTTGCCTGAACCGGGGATCGAACCCAGGACCTCAAGAAGTCAAGTCCGACCCCTGACTGCTAGACCACAGAGGCCTTTCTATTTGTACTAATATTACAAATGCGAAAGTATTTTTTATATGGGCGATCAGCAAAGTAAAGACACTGTCGTAGCCGGCATTTTAGTCTAATTATTTTGAAAGACGACCGGCTACCCTACACTCGGGACCGAAACATGACAGTAATTATGTCGTCAATCTGTCAGTAACGTTTTTACGGCTAAAATGCTGGACCGATTTTGATGAAATTTGAATTCCTATAAAATCGCACCGCATGAAATTTTCTATAAAATCTGCTGACAAAGTCGCGAGTTAGCAGCTAGAATTTCTTATTTCTTTAATATTATAAATGCGAGTCTGTTTTTCTGTCTGTTTGTTACGTATTCACGGCATTGATTTCAATGAATTTAGATATTCATAAAGATCAAGTTATAACATAGGACACTTTGTAATGAAAATGTAATACTGTGATGCATTAGTATTGATTTCATTTGTTTGTTCCCCAATGTTTTGCCTATCGACGTCATGCAACCATCAGTCATTTCCTTAGACGCTATGTTACCATTCAGTCAGGCACAGTAGTGACTTTCAGAAAAACTTAACGTGTAATACTTTGACGTCAAGAGACCATTAGGTATAATCATGAAGTTGCTGGAGGTTACACTTTTATGCCCGGTTCCAATATACAAGAAAGTAGTCGTTTTGCTTACGAAAGTTAGTACGTACGAATAGTAAAAATATAACTACGCTCGTTAGTTATCGACTGTTAATTTTAAACATTTTTGTACTATGAGCAACGCGTCGTCAATTTTAGGCAAACTACCAATGGTTATACTCACGGATTACGGTTCGTTGATAAGAGGAACACAGCTTTAACAAAGACCTCATTTCCAAATATAAATTACTCTCTTTAATGTACCGGCGTTTCTTTCATTTTGACTTTGTTAATTGGCATCATAAGACTCTGAAAGAGGCTGGTACATTAAGGAGAGAGCAATATTTGGAAATGACATCAGGTTTTGCAAGGAGTTTAATCTCCAGCAACATCTACTGAGTGACAACTACAAATATTCAAATCACTTTTTAATAATCCCGCTGCAATTGGTACAATGTAAACATGTATCGAAATTCGAGTCCACTTCAAACGGCCACACATTCTGTGGCGCTAATTTAGGTCTAATGAATATCTGGTCTTCAATGAGTGACCAGAGGTACATGTACAGCCTGGCTCTGGTCAGCTTTTCGAAGGAGTCCAGCACAGCACTTATAGCTCTTTTACACACTGGATCTTTTTCAGTTGGAATATTGAATAAAAGGTTCTGTATGTTGCATCTGAATATCTGAAATTGGTAATGTTGAATGACGAGATTGCTTAGTCTTTTAAAGTTAGTTACATAGGAAACGGACCTTACAGACATTTTCATTGGGCAAAAAGGAAATACTTTTTTTTATGTGAGAGGTCAGCGAACCAGCACACATCTCTCTTGATGGTAAGAGATAACTGTGACACTGTCTGAGCTGCGCCGATAGTCCAGATAGATCAATAATCTGATTGAAAGTAATCATGATTACATCAATCATAACTAATCTGGATTATTTTCAATCATGATTACATTTATAATTATTAGTTTTGATTATAATAATCAGAAATGTGATTACATGAAAAGTTGATTAAACTTTGAATGATTATTTAAATGCGGTTCGTTACTTAATCAGTCAATCTTATCACGTACGAGTATGTCTGCGATTTTCTATGACTCTGCTAATAGAATTTCGATGGCATTGATTGTTTTATACTCTTTCATTTTATTTAAATCCTTAATCAATTTAAAAAAAAGAAGTTCGCGTGTTCAATTGCATTTCGAAGTGAAGATACGGTGCGTGGGGTGCATTCTCATACGCAACCTTGAAGAATTTACCAAAATCCCACAGACTTTCGGAAGAGATGTTTGAAAAGATGGTACTTTTAGAGTCTAATTTAAGCTGCAAACAGCACACAAACAAGTAATTTTTGATTATTTTTATTAAAAATGTTATTCATGAGACTGATCGAAAATAAGTGATAATGTAGGTATTTATATAATTAATATTATAATTTTATTTTTCAATTTTCTAAATGTCGTTAATATGCTTCAATCAAAAGAGTAATCAAAAAAGTGATCGAAATTACGATTACAGATTAATAATCATTAATCACCGATACGATTACTTTTTTGATTAATTTCCGTAATCTGTAATCATGATTGAAGATAACACTATGTAATCGCAATCCTTAATCATTAATCTGATTACATTTTGCCCAAATCTGCTATATACAATACAGGTGCAACAGTTGCGTCGCTGTATTTTGCCTCTTGTGCAAGTCTACCGGCTACCGTACCTTCCAGGCCAGAACATGACAAAGTCATTATAGCGGCAGAAATAGTTATTGCGATGGATCCCTACTCGTTCAATTGTTGCACAGCACTCTAACGCTAATGGCTTGTCGTTAGTCGAGTGGATAGCGTACTCGTCTAACTGTATCAACGAACTGCGAGGCTCGGGTTCGATTCCCGACGGGGGCAGGCATTTGTGTGATGAACATTTAGATGTCTACATTTCCGGGTCTGGTTGCTTATTAAATTTATTCTTTTATCTATTTAAGTATTTCTATGTAATAGTATCGTTGACTAACACCCATAAAACAAGCATATAATTTGCTTACTTTGGGATTAGATTCAATTTGTGTAACTTGTCCAGGGATATTTATTTATTTTTTATTTGACCATGACTGAAAATACAAGTTTTTGGTAAGCAGGCTTAGAATAAGTACACTAACGTACAGAATACTCATTGATGTACAAAACGCAAACAAGATGTATAGCAACGACTCAGATTGCGCTAAGCGAGTATATTCGATTTACTTAAAAAACACTCATGTCAATAAAAATTAGGACGTTAGTTGAAGGCTCATAAAATGCTGAGCATAGCTAAAAACTTATGGCGTTAGCGATTGATTTCAACTGAGTGAGAATCTTTAAGAGGTTGGTGAAGGACCAACGTCCTGAATCTACGTCAATTGCAATTCAAACTACATCCGGCAATATTTTTTTAACTAGGGAGGCTTGTGGGTCTTATCGTCTTGTCTGCAGTTACTATAATAACCACTTATTTCTGAATTCAGTATGTCTTTGTCAATGGCTGAAAAAACTGCTTCTCGATCTAAAATATAAAACAATACTGATAGGTATGCTTGAAGAATGTCAATCTGTATCGACATCATGACGACGTTCTTCGTCTTCCAAATAACGATGTGTCATTTGGAAGACTCCTAGCCACAACAGTTACACTGCATAAGCGGATTTAGCAAAATAAAGGCTTCTTAGAATGAATTTCCCCAAAGTAACGCCTACAAGAACAATGAATATCTACACCAATGTAAAATGACGTTCTATAATAGTGTAACGTTAAATTATTTTGTGTGCTTAACAATTGTACAATAATAATGTACTACAACAGTCTATGCAAATCTAGAATGACGGTCTACGTAAAATTACTGTCTACGCCGTAGACCCTACTGTAACGTAGAATGATGCCTTATCATATTAAAACAGAATTTTATAATTTAAGAATGTAGCTTATCATTCTACGCTTAATGCGAGGTTCCTATATTCAAGAAACGACTCGTTCACTTACGAATGGTAGTTTTTTGTCCGAAAAGTAAAAAATATGACTACAGCCGTTCGTTATCGACTGTTAACTCAAAACATTTTGTGTAACTATGAGCAATGCTTCGTTACTTTTATGCAAACTGCCAATGGTTATACTTACGGATTACGGTTCGTTGATTATAGAATAGAGCTTAGTGAAATACAGATCTACGGATCGTCTACGTGATTGTAGGATGACATTCTGTGGTAAATAACTTAGATTTAATATACTCATAACTTAGATTTAATATACTCATAGATTGGTGAAGCGAAAGAGTCGGAGCATAGTTATACAGGGTTACATCTAAAGCACCAGCCAAATTTTGAAAAAGGTTTAAGAATCTGTAACACTTTTGATCTATGAAAAAACTAAAAATTAAAAAAAAAGACAACTTATAATTTTTATCCTACGAAAAAAAGAGATGCATGGTTATAACGTAAACAAAGTATAACACTGGTTCCCACCGACCGCAGATGCATTCGTAGACTGGTGACGTCATGACTCGTGCTAGGTGCGACATAGCGTGACGAGTGCAACATTTTTTTTTTAATTTGGCAATAATATTTAAAATTCATTCATTCATTCATTCACCCCATTACATTAAAATTTGACCGGTCCTTTCAAAGGATTCATACAGGGCGATACCATTGACGTACACGCTATCGGCCTGATCGACCTGGTAACGTTTTATGATCAAATCTTACTTTTTGGAAAAAATCTTAGATTTTAATGTGTTAGTATTATAGTAGTTAGTGTTTAGTAGAAGTGATTGGTCATTGTTAAAGAAAACTAATAGAATTTCACCATGTAAGCTTTCTAACTTTTAGATGCAGCGTTTTAGAATGATTGCTTAAGTTTTATAGTTGAATATATGAGGAAAATGATATTGAAATAAAGGTCTGAAACGTGTTATTCTATATTTGCTCTTTTTGTAAGTTATTGGCATTAAATTGAAGTTGACATTTGTTTCAGTATTTTACATATTTTTAGTATTCCCAAAAGTATAAAAGTAGCCTCTGGGGTCTAGCGGTCTGGCTGTTGGTCGAGGACGACCCGGGATCCCGGGTCGGGCAACAAAAATAAATTTGTGTTTTTCCAAGTTTCTAATAAAAAAAATGTTGCTCGGGATAGTATATGTGCCCGGTTGGCGATAGGCTTTCCACCTATCACATTGTGGGACTTAGTATCTTCGGCTAGTCGCGGGTGCCCTGGTTGTGCGTCTGCCTACCTCTTCGGGGATATGGGCGTGAAGATTTTTTTTTTCAATATTATAGTTGCTGGAATAGGTAAGGCAGGTAGGGATCCTACCCGGGCAATTTGCTGAGCAGCACTTTACCACCCGTGATCTTATTATTTTATATTTTAACTAATACTCGTACTAGCTGCCAGATGTCTATTTTACAAATAAAAGGCAAATTTTTTAAAAAAGGTAAAGAGACTCGAAAAAGCTTCTATCGGTTAAGGCCTCTAGAACAGGTTACCAGGGATCTTTTTTGTATGTGATAAGATATTTAACAAGCACATACGATATATAACTGTGGCCTGGTCGCTACCTTTCGTCAAAGGTGTTAGTGCTCTGTCTTTGGCTACTCTACTTTCCGGACCGGAACATGAGATGACATTGTCAATATGCCGGCAAGAATAGGTGAGGCGGTGTATGCCTACCTGGACTATTCCCACCAGTGATCTTGTAGGTATAAACATTTAATCTTTGCTTGCCTTCTACAAGTTGCTTGGCTGGAAGACATATGGTCTACCCTGCACAGAAGACCCGGACAAACACGGGGAATATTGCCAGGTAGGTCGAAAAAGGCGAGCAAATGTTAAACAAGACATTGCCATCGTAGTCAGAAACTAGATGGTATCTATGTTCGACGGTCCTTCTTTCTCATCAGTTACACTGTCGGCTTATTTAGTTTTGATAGCAATAAAAAAAAACTATTGAGGCAGCATATCCTTTGGTCTTAGCCTGTCCCTTGTGGACGAATGAATAAAAAAGCTATCGAGTTTTGATGATCGAGTCAATTTTGTTCAGTTCAAGTTCACAGGTGAAATATTTAAGTAGAAATGAGTGTATCGCGTATTTCCTCGTTGCCGCCAAATCTCACTAAATAACCTTGAGTAACAAGGTCACCGCGTCACTCAAGACCCTGATATGACTTTGTATATAATGACTCATGACTATAATGTTAAAAGGAACATTAATTCGGAAAACCTGGCAGCAGGACCAAAAGGTCTTAGCCGGTCCCAGAAAGGGACAAATTAACTTAAAAAAACCATTTATTTCTGATCAAGTATTCTAGTCTTTATTAATACTAGCTGTTGCCCGCGGCGTTGCCCGCGTGGTTAATGGTCCCGCAGGATTATTTTTTCGGGATAAAACTTATCCTAAGTGTTAATCCAAGTTACTCTCTATGTGTGTGCCAAATTTCATGAAAATCGGTTCCGCAGATCTTGCGTGCAGGAGTAACAAACAAACATACAAACTTTCGAATTATTAATATGAATAGGATATTGCTGTGAGTCACTAAGGGAAAATACGAATCACAAAATTCTTTATCGCAATGTCGTATTTTTATCGGTATCGATGAAATGTCACCATTAGTTAGCAACACTATAATCGCACACATTTTTTGTTTGCCACTCTCAATCATGTTTTGGCATCTCTGTTAGCTTATCACGGGTTTGTTTCTTCCGTTTTGCAGTATGGTATTCCTAATTGGGGAAATTCTGTAGAATTAACTAGACTCTTACGAGTTCAGAAGAAGTGTATACGAGCGATATGTAGTGTCAATCAGTTACATTCAAGCCACTTTTTAAGTCACTAAAAATACTGCCTTGTTTATATATATTGGCTGTATGTGTATTTGTAAAAAAAAACATCATCATTTGTTTCATACAATTGCTGAAGTCCTAGGTTTGTCTCATTTTAGAAATAGTGAGAAACTACATGTGCCCAACCAAAAACTCAACATTTACAAAAATAATGTGTATTGCATGTCCATTCGTATATACAACAAAATTCCTGATAATCTTTAATCACTTCCATTAAACAGATTTCGAAAAAAGGTATTCAACTTACTTTTAGAGAAAAAATATTATAGTGTCAAAGATTTTCTTGCAGATAAGAATAAATAATAAAGTATTTCTAAAATGATTAATTTAATTGCAGAATGTTGGGTGCGCAGGAGTTTGTGTCGCTGTTTCTTCTCCTGTCTGGCTAGGTAAGGAAACGGTGGTAGGTTACGGTAGATAGGGATAAACTACTTTATATTCTAAAAATTGTTTGTATTAATAAATAACCATGTAATCAATACTATAAACAGTGTTGAAATAGTAAGTAAATAATTAAAATACTAATTTAATTAATAACTATTAAAATATTTGCACACCACAAGTTGGTAGAACATGTAAAAACGCCTAAATAATTTTGTAACATCTTTGTAACACTCATATTCCGCAAATAAATATTTTTCTTTCTTTCTTTTTTGAATATGAATATTGCCAATCTATGACCATGTTAAATCGATGGTAGGTAAATAACGGGGGTCGTACACTTAATGCACCTGGGTTAATTCACCTAGGTGAATTAAATACACTTTATGTAAACTTTAAACACCTGGGTGCATTAAAATTGCGGGGTCGTCCGCTTAATACACCTAGGTTTATTCATCTAAGTGAATTAAATAAACTTTAAACACCTGGGTTTATGAAAATTACCAGTCGCAAATTTAATTCACCCAGGGTAGTTCACCTAGGTGAACTAAACACACTTTTAGTTAGTTTTAAACACCACTACCACTATTTCACAAAACAATAGACAAATATCACTACGTAGTATAATAAAGTCACTTTCTCTGTCCCTATATCCCTTTGTATGCTTAAATCTTTAAAACTACGCAACGAATTTTGATGCGTTTTTTTTTAATAGATAAAGTGATTGAAGATGAAGGTTTATGTATACGTTTTATACTCGTGCGAAGCCGGGGCGGGCCGCTACTTTAAAATAATAAGTAAACTTTATTTTCACCCCAATGTAAAAAAAACAGATTTCATGTTTCACGCGACTATTTACCCTACGTCTACCACGTGGGGTTTTTGACTATCCCCAGTCCTTGAAAAGTTCGCAATAATTTTAAAACTGTGGACGCGCCAAAGCTCGGAATTTTTAGTAGCTTCGACTAGTTAGTCCGGCAGCAACCGTCAAGTTAGCTACGCCCCCTAAGTCCTGCCAAGACTGTGGTCAATTGAGTACCTAATGATGACCTCAGAATGAAATGTATCTATATTGTGTTCAATTTATGTTCAAATTCAATCAAATTTAAAATTTTGTAATGAAAATAATTTTAATAATTGAAAATGCCATCAAATTGGTTTCTAAAATAACGTATGTGTAAAATAGAGAAATTAAGTCTTTTATTCCTTTATAATGTTTATTACATTTAAATACACAATTTTTTACCCCGACTTTTACTTAAACCTGATGACGATGATGTGTATTTATGAACACATACATACATATGTCTTCACGCGAAGTCCCTTCCGGGGTAGGCAGAGAGTATCGAGTGCCAGACCTCATGATCGTGACAAACCTGTCTGGCTTCCTTCACATTCATTACCCTTAAATCGTTAAGGCTTCGCACGGGTATAAAATATACATATAAATCTTCCTCTTCAATCACTTTATCTATTAAAAAACCGCATCAAAATCCGTTGCGTAGTTTTCAATATTTAAGCATACGAAGGGACATAGGGACAGAGAAATAGACTTTATTTTATACTAAGTAGTGTCTTATGTTTTGTGAAATAATGGTACTGGTGTTACTAACTAAAAATGTGTTTGGTTCACCTAGATGAAATACCTTGGGTGAATTAAATTTGCGACTGGTGATTTTGATGCAGCCAGGTGTTAAAAGTTTATTTAATTCACTTAGATGAATTAACCTAGGTGCATTAAGCGTACGAACCCGTAATTTTAATGCACCCAGGTGTTTAAAGTTTACATAAAGTGTATTTAATTCACCTAGGTGAATTAACCCAGGTGCATTAAGTGTACGACCCCAAATAACGTTATTCGGTGCTATAAAATGTTGTTGATGTTGTAAAAGCTGTGTGTTAAACGACTGTCTACGGCAATGAGAACATAGGCCTTTAATTCCATTTTCTATCGAGATAAAACTTTGTAGAAATTATACAGGGTTACTTTGAAGGGACTGGCTAAATTTCAACATAAGGGGATAAAGGCTTCAATGGTAATGCATTTTGAATATAATTGCCCAAATTGTAATGTTTTCTTTTCTAAACATTCATTTAAAACAGACCGCCAAAATGCTTCACTTGTTGTCACGCTCCTTGCACCTTGTACGAGTCATGCCGTCACCAATCACCAGAATGCGACTGTGGTCGGTGTAAACCAGTTTTAAGCTCTTTTTACGTTATAATCTTATCTTTAATTTCCCGTAGGATAAGAATTACAAATTGTTTTTTTTATTATTAGTTTTTTCATAGATCGAAAGTTTTATCGATGCAGAACCGTTTCTCAACATTTGGCTGGTGCTTTAGATGTTACCCTGTATATTGAACTAGTCAACCCGGTGAACTTCGTATCGCTTGACATTAACAGCTACTACTGCTAACTGGACAAAATGGAAGTGTGTTTTTTCCCACTTTCGATGCGACTTTTCTGGTTCTTCTCTCCATATGATTTTTCTCCTAATATCCCATTCAATACAACAAAATAAGAATAAGCAAATATGGTCCTTCCGTTCAAGCGTGATTTTATGACCACGCGAAATAGGGGATTCATTTTTATATATAAAGATTAATGATTGTCTTTCTATCACGGTCTGTCACAACGTCTGCACGATTGCAATGAAATTTTGGCTTAAGGTACATTTATGACCTGAAAGACATGAGTTACTTTCCATCGGGATCAATAAATGGCTTCTCCTGGCAGCTCAATTTATCGTAAATGAATACGGCAGCTAGGTCTTGCTTATTTTGAATTAATTTAATAGTTCTATCCAGCACGTTTCGCATTCGTAAAAGTCTTCTTTATAATTTGAATTATGAAGATTCACGTACAGACCTCGTGACCACACATTTCTATCATGCAGTAGTCCACATATTTCACGGGTACTAAATCCACGCGAAAGCCCAATTTTAGTAACTGATCTGCGAATAAAGTGAATGATTATAATAAAGTATAAAACTGTATTGGTTGGTCGTGTTGGTCCGGGCTCCTTTGCAGAATAGACCATCTGCCTTCCTGTGTCAGGCAGTTCGTAAAAGGTGAGCATAAGCTTACCGTCACTAGCAGCGTGACATCTGACTAGGTGGTAGAGTTTTGCAGCGACTCGCCCGTATTGGTACCACCTCCTTACCTATTGGTGCCGGCATAACGTCAGCGCTTGCCGTTGACGTGTTCCGGTTCGGAGGATAAGGTAGCCGGTAAACTTACTTTTGCTCGAGGCCTAACATCCCGTCCTAAGTTTGGCGATGTACCATTACCATCTATGGTGTCTGGCGGTGTAAATTTCAAGGAATCCGTCTACTTGTATATCTTCCAATATCATAAAATATAAAAAATACGTTCCTAAAGAAATAATATAAGAAAAGTCAGCTCCGGAAGTTCGCTGCGACCAACACATATGTGATCTGATATCATTCCGTTTTTCAATTTTTAATTATTTCTGTTACTTAATATCTACATGATATGAAGGTCTAGGTTCCCTGTGTAGAATATACAATCTGCTTCCCTACCTAGCAGCTGGCAAGAGGCGAGCAAAGTATAAATTAAATAGATCATTATCAACAAGGTCACTGGTAGTAGAGTGCTGGGCAGCTTCTTGTCCATGTAGTGAACTGTCGCCTTACCTGCTCTTTTTTTATGTTATAGGGAGGTACCAAGCATACGGATTTCCTGATGTTAAAAAATGCCGTCGCCTATAGACACCAAATGTGGTAATGGTGCGTTGTCAACCTGAGGCTAGGATGGTCAGCCGCCTGCGTAAGTAAGTAAACCGGCTACCCTACCCTTCAACCGAAACACGACAATGACGAGCATTGTCATTTTACGGAAGGAATAGGTAAGGTGGTGGTGCCTGTATGTCCGGGCGAGTCGTTGCAGGACTCTACCACCTTGTCACCATAATGACTGTATAAGGCTTTGTTGAGATTGTAGTCAGTAGCTACCCTACACTGACCCTATGCATTAGGTGCTTTAGGCACTTTAGAAAACAACAAATTTTAGATGGGCTTCTTCTAAGTCACAGTTGTCTTTTGCAATGAGATGCACGGTGCTCCTGTGCTTGTTCGCTAACTTCGTACCACCAGTTAATAAAGGATGTCACTAGTTAAAGAAAGGATTAACTAATGAAGTTAATGAAATAAACTTACTCCTTAGCCCTCTTAATTTTTGAGGTTTGTGGGACAGTGTATAAAACGATTCATGTGGCCCGTAATATATTTTGACATATTTAACAGACATTTTATTTAATTTTGCTTTTTTCGCTTGAATAACTTTTTAATTTTTGTTTAAATACCGATAAAAATTAAATGTGATAAAGGATAATCACATTATTTAATTTTTTTAAGTTAGCTATAAAAATCATAATAAAAATATGATAAAAATTAATATCGTATTTTGACGGATGTCAAAACTCAAAGTGTCATAAGTATTTCCTTATATTGACATTTATGTTTAGCTTGGATTATGAATAAAAAAGCTTTGGCGTTAAACCTGATGACAGGTGTTGAACTTGAAACATAGTACAGGAGCCCAAGAGAGGTTTTGGAGAATTGCTCAGGCGCGTCAGATCACATAAAATTGTTAGCATTAAGTTTGCCTTTTGTACTCACATTTTTTATTTGTCTACAATATAGTTTAAATAAATAAAAATATATGATTGATAAATACACAGGTTACACCATTTCTTCACATTTTTATACAAACTTAATTTTGTCCAGAGACCCTAGCTAGATTACATAAATATCTGACCCGGCAAATTTTGCACACCATAATCTCTATTTACCCTGTAGATATTGACGTGAAGATATGAAAGAAAACCTGTACGTTCAAATGTTTAGTTATTTTGGTCACTTTATACTGAGTGAACGTTATGCCTTTATACAGGCTTCCTTTCATACATGCTTCCTCTCATACATGCTTCCTACATGTACGAGAGGAACTTCTCGCAACTTTGCTTCTTATCCTATCTAGCCTTTCAAATGGTACACCATTGCCTTAACTTCTGAAACAGATCCCTAAAACCGCTTTTAACCAAATAGTGTTCCGTGCTAAGAGTAAGGCCCCTATAGGCTCTCGACTATGAACCAAAATCAAATCTATCATAGGCATTTGATCTTTCCTTCTCTATGTATACGAATGTATGTCCTTATGCTGAAATAATGTGTTAGACACAAGAAGATTTATTTCCACACATAAATCTAGAACATGCTTACAATTATCATTCACTCTCTTATTACCATAGGGTCCGAGAACGGCTTAATGCAGACCCCGAGCAGTCTCGGGCCAACCAGGCCATATTCTTTCAGGCCTGAGGCTAAGCGAGAGGATAAGATGATACATACCTCAGCGCTGGCGTGTTCGCTCTGCGGTATACTAGACCATAGCGCCAACCCGCTACCGAGGATATCAAAAGTATCACTATCCTTTCGCTTAGTCCCCGTCACATATAGTAAATCCAGACATCTCTCATCCGTTATATCGATTACATCGATCAATTCATTAATCATTTAAAATTCAAAGTGTGAATTGGGCTGTAATTCATTATATAGTGCGGTCTCATTTATTCTTCTTCTGTTTTAAAGTATTGCTTTTTTGTTTCATATTTTTT
>NJDC01002036.1:110975-130322 GCA_002245475.1 Calephelis virginiensis | reverse complement strand
GGTGGTGTCAAGAGTCTCCGAAACCGGCGTGTTTGTATGAAAAGGGTTATGAATGTGAAGGAAGCAAGACAGGTTTGTCAGGATCGTGAGGTCTGGCACTCGATACTCCTGCCTACACTGTAAGGGGCTTGGCGTGAAGATATGTATGTATGTATGTGGTTGACGAGGAGTTTGTTTTGTGGTTTCTTTCTGACTGTTTGTTTCGGTTTGGCAAGTTATGATAATTTACGGTAGACAGGGTTAAGTTTATTTGCATTTTAAAATTGTTAATCATGAATAATTAAAATGTAAACAACTTATAGGAAAACAAATTTTAAATATTAAAATAATTGCACATCACACTGTGATAAAATATATTTGAATGCTTAAATACTTCTCAAAAACTTTTAAACAAATAAATATTTTTTATTTCATTTTGGCCAACGCAAGCTTTTGCTTACTACCAACATGCAATCCACTGCTTGCATGCTACTCGTTACTCAAAAGTAAAGAAAAAACTTATTAAAATTGGTGACCAATAGTTTATTTCTTCCTTAACACTAATTTCAAGGGTTTTCCATTTTCCACAGTTTGAAGTATTTCGTGTTTCGTCGCCAATTTCAGTTGCCTACAGGTTTTTGTTGCCGGCACAACAGTAAACTTCTGCAGTAATGTTGCCAATCCTGCCATTGACTGTAATTGACCTAGACGAGCACCTGTAATAGAAACAAAGTATGAAGTTGTGTTATGTGTGAATTTACCGACCCTTTATAAAATGACAAAATGAAGTAAATTTGTTCATTTAGCACTGGTATTGATATAAGCGCATTCGACATCTTATAGGGATAGGATTTGCAACATAGATATATCTATTTATATAATGAAACTGTAGGAGAGTTGTTTCTGTACATTTAAGGTAATTTAAAAAATAGGTGCTGGTTAAAATCGGACTAAACAGGGTCAGCCGAAAACATTTCCAGTATTTTAACAATTTTTGTCTACCATCTGTCTAATCACGTCATGTCATGACCACGATTCACGCCAAATCTACTATACTGAGTGTAACGTAATTTGGCTAATTGGTGCATTGTGTTTCGAGGAAGTTGATATTAATTTAAAACCATACCATATTTATGGATTCAAAACTTTGTCCACTTAATTCGATTTATGTGGATTGACGGATTTGAATCGAACTGCAAACAGTAGCTAACGGAGGCATGAATAACGAAGCTAGTTAAAAATAAACCAGTAATATTAAAAGCTTAGATTAAGTAAGTTGTTTTTGGACATCAAGATAGTATTAGTGAGCACAATAATGTTCAAGATTTGCCATATTTCAGGTGTCGTTTTCGATAATGAGCTTACCGATGCAGATTCTTGGTCCATCCCCAAATGGCAAATACACAAATTTCGGGCGCTTGTTTTCTTCTTCAGGTGTAAAACGATCGGGATTAAACTTCTCTGGTCTGTTGAAATATTTCTCATCCAAATGCAGAGCTTGAAAAGGTATAATTATCTTAGTTCCAGGATCAATAGAGATACCCAATTTTTTGATTCTATAATGCTTGATACATTCTCTATTTAAATACCCTACCGGTGGAAACATTCTTAGAGATTCTTTAAAAGCTCTCTCTAAGAGAGTCATTTCAGCGATAGCTTCGTAACATAATTTATTGTCATACTTTGCAAGAACTTCATCAATTTGTTGCTGAATCTTACTTTGTAAATCAGGATGAAAAGCAAGTTCGTGTAACGTGTAACTCGAAGACGATGAAGATGTTTCAAATCCTGCAGCAAAGAATACAAACACTTGCGCTGCTAAACATTGTAAATCCATTACCATTTCTGATTGTTTTGGAGTACCATCTGGATTTTTGTGCTCTATAGACTCTCCTATCAATTTTCCTTTATTCATCAAATCTAAAAGATGGTCTACGAAGTCATTTCTTCCAATCGATTTATAATTACGTTTTTCTAAAATCGATGTAACAATTTCCATAATGCTTTTTTCTACGAATTTGCTAAATACAGTGACGAAGGATCGGATTTCAGGTATGAGCTCCCATAAACTGAAAAATATTTTCTGTTTTAGCGAACTAGTGAACATTTTTCTTCCTAATTGAGTAAAAGCTGAATTTTCTGTGTTGATTGTATCCATTTCAATTCCAAAGCCACAGACACCAATGAATTCCATTGTAAAGCGAGATATTATGTTTTCAGCGTCAAAATCTCCACCTTCTGAGACAATCCTCTCTCCCAATTTTTGAAGTTTATTAGCACATTGAATTATCAAAGGGAACATTGCTTTTATCTTGGCTGAGGTAAAGATTGGTGTTAAACTTTTTCTTAAAAGTTTCCACGTATCTCCTTCAGCATTAAAAATATTTCTCATCATAGGCTCTTTTTCTGTATCTCTGGTCAGGCCTCGTGAGTGAAAATATTCAAAATCAGGGCTCAGAATATCTTTTATTATTTCTGGGTCTCTTATGATCAGCTCAGGCGTAATCCCACGATAGTATCCAACTACTGCTTCATCAGGATATTTATTATATAATTCACAAGTAACTTCAACTAAGGTCTTTTTTCTAAGTACCACTTGTAAATGATTACCGAATAGTGGTAGTGGATAATCATGTTTGATATTTTTCTTTAACCAATACGTTTGATTTCTTGTTGAATAAAAATATAGTAATAATAACAACAGAATAAATAATAATATAACCATCTTGTCTTCACAACCACTTATTCATAAGTAGTCAAATGAAGTTGAGAGTCGGTTATTTATAATACGATTATGTTTGTGATAGCAATGAATCTATTCATTGTTCTGTAAATTATGTTATCCAATAGAGGTTTTAGAGTCTTCATCATGACTGAACACAATCGAAATGACTCGTCAAAAATAACGCATTTTTGTACTTTGTAGGTATGTATTTATGATATTTATTAAAAGACTAGCAGTCCCGACCAACGTTGTCTTTACTATGAATAATGAATACTTAAATTTTCTAGTGTTCTGCTTAACTGCGTATTTTTGCCTTCTATATGATTTTATATGAAATTAGCGATTTGTATGGGAAAAATAAAAAGTGGGATATTTTTTAATGTACTTATATATTTATTTAAACAAAGTATGAACCATTAATATCAACACATTTTTGCCATCTCATAGGTAGTTCATTGATCCTTTTATTAAGAAAACTTCAGACGAGAATCAATAAAAAGGCTGCGATTAGTACAAGTAGGTAACTTTTTTGGGTCAGTTTTAGCTTTGAGGCAGGATTTGACTAGTTTACTAGGGTCCAGCTGTTGCAATGAGCTTTTCTGATTATCGTAGAATATCCACTTTTCATCACAGGTCGTGATTCGATTTAGAAACCCTTCATTATTGTGCCGGTCAACTAACGTAACGCAGCAGTCGACGCGCATTTGCGCGACCTATTTAGTTTAATATAATAACACTAATCAAATTATTTATCTACATATTAACGCGTGATGTCAAAACTTTAAACCCCTTTTTACGAAAGTTGCGTTGACGCAGGATCATAAAATTTCGCACACATAGTTTATATGTAGGAGAAGTGCAGAATGTTTAATTTTTTTAATAATTATGCTTATAAAGTACATTAAATCAGCAAATAAAAAAATTACCCACACTACCATGCATTTGACATACACAAACAAATATATTGATGATACCGATAAAATATCACAGATGGCGCACTAAAAAGTGGGAAACAAAGTAGTTGGTTTTGGAAAATGAAGATAGAATTCTTATCAACAAGATATTAAAATTTATTATGGTTGAATTTCGACCAGCGGGCGACCACTAGTTTATTTAAAAATTTAACACAAAAACATAGCTTAACACAAAATTTGGTATTTTCAGCGGTCTCCACACGCCTGTGGCCCCGGGCGGCAAGTTCAGAGGGCGGCCAAATTCATTATTTACCAACAAATAACAACAACTCACGATTTACCTACTTAACTTGGACCAATAAAAATAAATCTTGTATATGGAGCGACAATCATTTAACTGTTTAAAAAACATTTTAACCAACCCTCCTGTACTAGCATATTCAATTTTTTCCGAAACTAATGAATTTATACTTCAAACTGACTCATCAGGTCATCATACCATGTATTGGATTTGTTATCTGTAACGGAGACGGTAGACCGATTGCTTACACGAGCAGGGGATTAAATAAAGCCGAATTAAACTATCCCATAATCGAAAAAGAATTGATAGCCGTGATTTGGAGCGTTAAATATTATCGCCTCTGTGGCCTAGCGGTCCGGGTGTTGGACTTGACTGCATGAGGCCCCGGGTTCGAATCCCGGGTCGGCCAACAAAAAGAAAATTGGATTTGTCCAATTTTCTAATAAAAAAAAATGTTGGTCGGGATTGGAAATGTGCCCGGTTGGCGATAGGCTTGCCTCCTATCACATTGTGGGACTTAGTATCTTCGGCTAGTCGTGGGTGCCTTGGTTGTACCTCTGCCTACTTCTTCGGGGATATGGGCGTGAAGATACTAAATATTTTCGTCCTTATTTATACAGCAGGAAATTTAAAATCTTAATATATACAGCGTGGAGAAAACAATACGACATTAAATAAAAATACAGGCAACAACAGTTCATAGGAATACTTTGTCACTATCAAATAAATCCTGACAACGAAATTAAAAAAAAAAAAAAATTCGAACAAACTAAATAGCATAAAAATGGTAATGAAATAGAACATCATTTGTAGTTATCAGGTCACTAACCTGTGAGTACTAAGATAGAAGCGGCAACAGCGCGGTGCGAGTAGGTACCTACGTTACCGATGCGTCGTAATGTTTTGGCGCCATTCATGCTGAACAAAACAATCACACCAAATAAACACAGTTCTCGAGATTTTTTTAATGAAATTATTAATAACACTCACTTGGTTAAATCACTTAGTTTCATATTAAATTTTTAGATTTTCAATATGTCCGCCATGGACTAAAACACATAAATGATATAGTCTTATAATGTTATTTCTCACTCAAGAGGTAAAAGGTCGCCATTATTGGCCATATTCTTTAATTTGTCAAAAGATCTGATTATTCTGTTTTTTAAATTTTCTATTTTCACTTTCCTATACTTGAAAGGCATCAGTTTCTCACATTTTAAAACTTGATGAATAATTTCAGGATTTTTTAATAACATTTCTTTGATACCTTCCGTATTAACATTTTCTCGATTATATGTTGCATCTCTAATATCCGTTTTGTTCACATTAACACATTTTATTACCAATAGGACTGGTGAATGGTTTGTGAGTTCATCAAATACAAAAGTTTCAGCTTTGTAGGCTGTTTTGATCATGAAATGATCTAAGCAGGTTTTGAGCCGTGTTGGGCAATTAATACCTTGCCCTAGACCATATACTGCCATAAGATTGAGGTAGTTTGAAACATGCTTATTTGGACTTGCTGCAATTATATCCAGATTAATATGTCACCTGTTGATATTATATTTTGATTTCTTCAAGAAATATTGAATTTACAGAATTAATATATTCTGACGGATCATTGTAACATGGCGGACGGTAGGAGCAAATTATTGAGAAATTATTTTTAGTTTCAATAACAATGCGATTGCCATCTGCGCATACCGGTTCATACTATGTGGCATTTAAATAATTACGAATATATACTAGAACGCTATCATCCTGGTTAAGGAAAGTACGAGATTGATTTATCCTATAATTATTAATGTTTCTCGGCGTGAAGTTATCGTTAGTTTTACATTCAGTCAAAACTATGATATCTACAGGATTTTTAAATTGAGTTAAAAAATAATAGAAAATCTAAGTTGTCATTAATATCTCTGATGTTGACTGTTAGGATTTTCAAAAGGCCAATTGTTTGACACGCATATTGTATTCGTTAAATTATTCAGATACGCTTAGTTTAATCTCTAAAGTACATCTAGGTTCAAAACTATCAATACCTGCCATAATATTATTACGTACAGAATCGAATTTTGAAACTTTTAAACATAATGATAATATTAGAAAGCTTATTAGGTATTTTAGCTGAAAAACAGTCGTAATTTATATAATTTACAATATTATTTGACTCTGTTTTAAAAAGACGTTGTAAGGAACTTGAGACATTATTTGACATATTTATAATATTCTGAATAAGTGTGTAATATATGATATTGAATCATTTGTTCTAAAATATGTGTGATTATGTAAGTATAATTGTTTATTGTTTGTCATCGTACTCGTAACGATATAAAATAACAAAAGCCGTTCAGCACATTTATTATTTTAGGGATAAAAAATTGTATAAACAGATGGTAAAAGAAAGTTAGTAATTTTATATCGCCTCTGTGGTCTAGCGGTCCGGGTGTTGGACTTGACTGCATGAGGTCCCGGGTTCGAATCCCGGATCGGCCAACAAAAAGAAAATTAGATTTTTCCAATTTTCTAATAAAAAGAATTGTTGGTCGGGATTTTGTTTTTGATTTTTCTTTATATCGGTTATGTCTTTGTCATGATTGATACGCATCACAGAGACGGGAGAGAGGGTAGCAGAGGGGGTTAAATATTTTGATCACTTATATTATGTGTGTAAGAATAATGATCATTTTGTATCGATGTATGTTACGAACATAATCTTAGAAGCTAATATTCGATTGTATAATTTTAAAATAAATAAATAATTAATAAAATTTTAGTTTTAAACGAAATAGTAATAAAGGGAATGAGGAATTATGAATTTCAATGTAGTACTAAAAGAAAGTACCAGTTAGGAGGGAAGAAGAGTAATGTTCCTATTTCTATGAGTATCTCTAAAATCGAATCATTAATAAACATTCCATTACATAACGGCTTGTTTGTGATAATACAGTTTGACATTTTCAAAGTTTACAGTCATTAAGAAATGTGTTAGTTTAGTCCTCTAATCAGCGAACTCTAAGTTAACACTCAAACGTTCCCTCTTCAAATATTTATCATAGAAGTGTTATCAGATAATATAATTGTTTATTTTTTGTAAGTGATAAATTTATATACGTATATTTAATAAACACAGTAGTTTATGGAGAATGACAACGTTTGTAGAACACGTATTTTTCTTGAAATATTTTTAAGATATTATGCTACTTTAAGTAAGGTTTAAATGTGTTTGCAAATGGGGTGTAAATGTTTTTTTTATGCATCTCTTTTAATTATTTATATATAATTCAAATAAAGTTAGGTTGACTGGTAGAGAATGCCATGTAGCATTAAGTCCACTTTGTACACTAAAGTGCATAAACTTTGAAACAAATAAACTCTGTTCCCGGGCCGCTAAGGGACGCTAGGGGATACACAGATATGCTTACAATATAATTATTCATATCTCACACCAAAAGTGTGGTCTTGATAAGCCTTAGTAGTGGATTATCTTTAAGTATTGATATTGCAACTTTTACATTATCTTATTGAAACTGTTTTTCATCTCACTCAATCTTATGGCAGTATATGGTCTAGAGCAAGGTATTAATTGCCCAACACGGCTCAAAACCTGCTTAGATCATTTCATGATCAAAACAGCCTACAAAGCTGAAACTTTTGTATTTGATGAACTCACAGACCATTCACCAATCCTATTGGTAATAAAAAGTGTTAATGTGAACAAAACAGAGATAGAGATGCAACATATAATCGAGAAAATGTTAATACGGAAGGTATCAAAGAAATGTTATTAAAAGAGTCATGGAAAGATATATACGCAAACTAAGCTGTCCAAATTATCAATGAAAAACTGAAATCTGCAATATTGGACAATACTATAATAATAAAAACCCGTAACAAGCTTTACAGAAGTAGAGGATGCTATTTGCAGCCATAAATTAAATAGTGCTGCAGGAATTGACTATATCACATCAAAGATCTTAAGAATGTGTAGAAGATTATTGTCAAACCCATTAGCATATCTTGTCAATCTAAGTTAAGAAACTGGAGTTTTTCCTGACATTTTCAAAACAGCAATTGTTAGCCCAATATATAAATCTGAAAACAAAAATCTTCCGACTAATTACAGACCAATTTCATTACTTGGTTCATTATCTAAAATAATGGAAAAATTAACAAATACGAGACTTACTAAATGTTTAGAAAATAACTATTACATAAATAATAATCAAAATGGATTCCGTGCCCATAGATTAAAAAAAAAAGTAAAAAGTAGTAGTGCTCACAGATTAACAGTTCCAAATCTTACGAACAAAATAACTGATTACATAGATAATAACTAGAAATGCCTTGGGGTATTCCTGTATCTACAGGAAGCATTGTATATACCCACAATGCTTTCTAAATTATAAAACATAGGGATGAGGGGTGGTTCCAGGATCATCTAAGCAATAGCAATCAAAAAGTTAGGGTGAATCATATTGTCTCGAAATCTCTTGTTAATAAGTACGGAATACCTCAGGGGAGCAACCTTGGTCCCATTATATATCTCATATATGTTAACAAACTAAATAACGTTCACATTGATGTCTCTGATGTACAGATGTTTGCTGATGACACAGCCATTTTATTTCACGGTCGTACATGGGACGAAGTTCAAAATAAAGCAGATGTGGGTATGAGAAAAATAAGTGCATGGCTTGAAGACAATCTTTTAATATTAAATACAACTAAAACCAAATACCTATGCTTTAACAAGACAGTAATATCTTCACCGCCAGATTTAGAACTTAAAATTCATTCTCATCCTTGTTATCGGGTTCAACTTTTATTTCCAAGCGATTTCTCATGTCCAGTAGATACTAATCATAGTTCGTCTTGTGAATGGCAAAATACATGTTAAAATTTTAAATACCAGAGAAATAGATGCGACATTAAATAATTTTCACAGTGAAACATTAAGAATTTGTGATTATTATATGTTTTGTAGTTTTGATAAATCACAAAATAATGCTAATAGAGTAAAACAGTTATTTTCGGAGTTAAATCTTTCTTATTTAAATAACGAAATAGAAAATATTTGTGCTAAATATTCCAACGTTTTCCATTTGCCTGGGGATAAATTATTGGTTACGAATCTATAAAAACAGTCTATCTTATTGAAACTAAATTTGAACCCAGTTTTCATAAAACCTTATCGGCTAACACACGCCCAAAAATCCGAAATTAAGTCTCAAATCAAAAATATGTTAGATAACAATATAATCGAAGAACGTCGTAGCGAGTGGTCCAATCGCCTATTTTGGTACCGAAAAAATTCCGATTCATCAGGTAAAAAGCAATAGCTTGTAGTTATCAATTACAGCAAACTAAATCAAACCGTTCAAGATGAAAAATTGCCTTTACCTGATATTACGACCGTTTTAGATTCCTTATCGGGAGCCAACTAGTGTAGCCATTTAGACCTTTAAAAAATAACCTTAAAAAAATAGTAGAAAATATAAACCGTTTACTACGAGTTCAAATCAGTACCAAGTGACAAGGTTACCGATGGGAATGTTTTTAACTAGCCCAAGTATGTTTCCTAGAATGATGACCGTTCCAATGTCAGGCCTTAATTTTGAAAAATGCTTAGTGTACAAAGATGAACTAGCAGAGCTTTTTTTATAATATTGGGAGGCAAACAAGCAGACGGATTTCCTGATGTTAAGAAATTCACGCCGCCTAGAGACACCAAAGGTGGTAATGGTGTGTTGCCAACCTGAAGCCGGAATGTTAGGCCTCGAGCAAAAGTAAGTTTACCGGCTACCTTACCGTCCGAACCGGAACACGTCATGACGTTATGGTGGCAGGAATAAGTAAGGCGGTGGTACTAATCCGGACGAGTCGCTGCTAAACTCTACCACCTAGTAAGTTTGATCGAAATTTAACACAACACAATCAAAATTTAATGGATATTTTTGGTCGATCACGTAAAGTAAATTTAAAACTTAATCTCAGGAAACGTAGATTTTTACAAAAGAAATATTACATTCAGGTCATATAGTGTCGAAAAAGGAAGGAATATTACCGGACCCAAATAAAGTCAACGTCTTACAAAATTATCCTTGTCCTAAAAATTGCAATGAAGTGAAACAGTTTGTAGCCTTTGCAAATTACTATCGAAAATTTATACGAAATTTTGCCGAATTAAATAAATTGTTGTGTAAAAATAAATCTTTTATATGAAGCGACGAATGCGAAAAATCGTTTAATTGTTTAAGTAATATTTTAACCCTCCTGTACTAGAATATCCAATTTTTTCCGAAAATAATGAATTTATACTTCAAACTGACTCATCAGGTCATAGTATTGGATCTTTTGTCTGTAACGGAGACGGTAGACCGATTGCTTACGCGAGCAGAAGATTAAATAAAGCCGAATGAAACTATTCCATAATCAAAAAAGAATTGCTAGCCGTAGTTTGGAGCGTTAAATATTTTCGTCCTTGTTTATACGGCAGGAAACTTAAAATTCAAACCGCTCACACCTTTAGTATATTTATTTAATCTATGTCAGCGTTCGACAAAATATATCTCGATATAGTGGGTCCAACACAAAAAGATCAGTGTAATTATACATATATACTCACTCTACAATGTGAACTTACAAAATTTACAGACGCTTATGCGACAGACGCGAACGAAAGAGGCAAGCAGTGTTATGAAAGCCTTTGTGGAAGGATTTATCCTAAGGCATGGTATCCCCCGTGAAATACCGACCGATCGTGGTACAGAGTTTATAGCCAACATTACGAAAGAGGTATACTTTACTCAAAATAAGCCATATCACATCTACTTCTTATCATCATGAGAGTTTAGGGGTGTTGGAAAACTCTCATAAAACTATGGTTGCGTATCTCAGAATTAATTCTGAAAATTATACTGATTCTTTGAGTAGCTGGCTACCATAATTGGTGCTTGGCCTATAACAATAGGGTACACACTGACACCAGATATACGCCACATGATTTACCACACAAATGAGTAATACCATATTTGTAAAAGTATGTATCTTACCTAGTATTTTAAGTAATGTAGTTGAACCTTTATATGATTTTGCTCCCTTAGAATTAAAATATCGTTTACACGAAAGATATTCGAAAAATAAGTTATGACAAAAATAGTAAACCTGTAACATACAATAAATATAGTCCAATTTTATTGAAAAATCCAAGTAATGACAAAACACAACCAAAAGTTTTAGGTCCTTACTTAGTATTAAATGATTTAAGTACTAATGTAAATATTTTAGTTAATAACAAAGAAGAAATTGTTCATAAAAATAGAACAAAACCATACACGAAATAAAATTAATACTTAATTTTACTATTAATTCAGAATTTAAAATTGTTGTACTTTAACAATATTTCTGTTTGTATTTTGTATAGTAAGTCGATTATTTTAATTTGTGTTTTTAATGTGATTTTTATAGGCTAAAAAAGGACAATTTTTACTTTTTTTATTATTTGAAGGGGAGATGTAGTACCGACACAGCCCATTCCCACGTAGCTTATAATGATAATATTTATTATGTAACTAAGGACTCAATAAAGCAGTCATTTACGAACACTCATGTGTTTTACTTGTCTCCTATGACATCACAGCATAAACTACTTAAAATTAGGTAAAATTAATAACAATGTATTTTCCTTATTTCTAATCGGTACCGGTACATTAAACAAATAATATATAGATTGAGTTATTAAAAAGTTTTTATTACAAAAATTAACTCATTATTCTTTAAATAACCGGGGAAAGTAACTCGACAGCTTCATTAAAGTGTCGAGGCAAAGCGTACGTCAAGTGCGATTTGGTGTTCTCTGTGGTGAGTTCTTCGACAAAGTTGGCGAAAGACGTGACAAGTGGTTTTGTTTTCCGAGTTCAGACTCTATTAGATTAGGGTTGTCACATGTGAAGGACGTGACAATTTATATTGTTTCACGAGTTCTTCCTTTATTCGTGTTCTGGTCACGGAGGTGGGTGGTGGGAACGTTAGTTAGGCTTATCACATTCTGTGTCTTTTGGAGGATTATTTGCCACAATTACGTAAAGTAACGCCTAATTCAATAAAATAGCTTCATTAAGTTTTAAATCAAGAGGATATTTTGTCAGTGATTGTACGTGTGGTACGGTTTTTCTCAATTCTAGGATATATTGTTTTTATTATTAAGTTCTGTAGTATCTAAAGTTAAGAGAGATGTATTATATTCATTTATATTTAATTTCAAATTAAGATTAAATAATTTTGTATTAATTTCTTTAGTTTAGTTTCACAGCACTTCTAAATTCGTATTGAATATCTTTTGATTTCTAAAAAAAACTGTTATTGTGCTATTAAATAGAAAGTGTTGATTTAATTATATGCGACCGACTTTTCAATAAATTTAATACATTGTGTGCATTTTTATCTAAATTCTCAATTTCTTCATCTTATCGAATAGTATCGTTACAATCTAATGTACCAAATAGTAATTTATATACCTTGCCTGCACCGTCAATGTACGATTTTTTTGAACTGCTTTGTATATTTTGTCAAATAAATTCATTAAGTATATTTTTAGGGTTCCGTACCCAGAGGGTAAGAAAAGGAACCCTATTACTAAGCCTCCGCTGTCTGTCTGTCTGTCTCCAGGCTGTATCTCATAAACCATGGTAGCTAGAAAGCTGAAATGATCACAAATGATGTATTTCCGTTGCCGCTATAACAACCAAATACTGAAAACAAAAAATAGTGAAATATTGTGGGGGTCCCATACAATATACGTGTTTTTTTCCTATTTTTTGCTCAATTTAAAAAACGGTAACAGGTACACGCTTTAAATTTTTACAGAATATTTACTTGTATATTACCTTTCAAAACAAATAACAATAAATACCTAATCGAACACATAAAAACTCACAAAATAAAAATTATCCGTGCATCTAAACGCGGTGTAGTGCGAGCGATAGCCGCGTGAATTAGCGCGAGAGTCATCATGCTATCCGGATGTGTATCGAAAACCTACTTATAAGTTTGCAATTTACTACTTGATAATAGCAAGGAACCCTTCGTGCGCGACTCCGACTCGCACTTGGCCGGTTTTTTTTGTGTTAAAGTTTAGAAATTACTTTTTCTAATACAACAAATGAAAAAATGTATTGAACTTGTTGTGCTTGCAAATATCTTTTGTTTGTTTAAATGCTTGTTCTACGAGATTTATTTTATTATCAATTAGCGGCCCGTCCTAGTTCGCACAGTTATGAAATATATGTATATGTAAATCTTTCTCTTCTATCACTTTATCTATTAAAAAAAAGCCGAATCAGAATCCGTTGCGTAGGTAGTTTTAAAGATTTAAGCATACAAAGGGACATAGGGACAGAGGAAGTGACTTTGTTTTATATTATGTAGTGATACTCGGTACCTAAACCTAAACAAATTTCTTAGTTCCACCGCTATTGAAGTGACAAACTGTTCCCATATTTTTGAAGTAAATTCTAGCGCGATCTAAATTTGTTATGTTATATGTTACGGATGTTATGCCCACGATCAAAAGTAGTGTCAACTTATACATCTTGAAACAAATGCGTGTTTCAGTCTATATTTCAAAACATTGAAACATTCATCCACGTCTAAGTCCGGTAGGCACACACTATCCAGCCTGGCTTGGACTTGACTCTCATACATGCTTCCTACTCTCGAGTCTTGTAACTTTTCAGTCTTAATCCTTTCAAGCCCTCCAAATTTAACACGTGTTCGCCAACGCCTATACTTCTTAAACATACCAGCCAATTACCAAATGCAGTATATATTGAGAGTTGGGCCTCTGAAGACTGTCGTGTCCATTAAACACTTCCGGACGAAACTATCAACCACAATCAAATCAATCACTAACTGATAGAATGATAGTATATAGTATTTAGGATGCATACTAATCACTAATATAGCGGATACTAAAGACTAAAGAAATTGTAGATTTTACTAATTTTTCACAGTTGTCGCGGCTAGTTAAAGCTGTAACTTACGTTCATTTACTGTAAGTTAGCTCATCAGTAACAGCTGTTAACCAATCCACTGAAGAGCATACGCTCTTCGGTGCATTCATAGTTGTAGAAAACGAATTGTAGATTTTAAATTTTTAGATGAAGCTGACTTAAAAAAGGCACCTAATTTATTAATTACTTTATACCACACAGAATCTTTTCTTGAATAGAGTCCCTTATACAGTTTAACGTGTACATAGATAAAAACAAAATATTGCACGTCGAAGGCCGTCTTGACAATTCAAATTATGTTCATGATAAAAAACAGCATTTTCTTGTCCACTCCACTCTCGTTATGTTTAGTAAATTGTTATTTAATTACCAGCATCGAAAACTAATGCATGCTGGTCGGTGAGCGAGATACCAATGGGCCACCATTGGTGGTCGAAATTTGGTAAGATTTTGCTACCGGCAGCGTATTCTGTGTGGCAGGTTGGCAGGAAAAATTATTAGTGGGGAAATTTATCTCGGCAACTAATTGTACCAGGTAGGTTTTTATTTCAAATTGTAGGCGTAGACTATACAGACCCTATTGTGTGTGCTAGTTGTCAAGGTCGAGCATCTAGACTGGGAAAAAAGTGTAAAGCAATTTTATCTGCTTTTCTAGCAAGGCAATAAATTTTGAATGGATAGGAATTTATCCAGCTCTAGTTTTCTAATGGCCCTACGTCGGTTCATATCTCGGAGAGGCAAACATCTTAATATCTGCTCTGTACGGTGCGGTACGTCATTTGTTGGCGCGTGCAATGATATATCGAAGTTATTAAAACATAATTGCGGCTCCTTAAATGAAAGAATAAACTTCCATTTTATTCCAGCGTATATCCCATACATAGGTGGTCTCTACGAAGCAGGAGTCCGTTCCATTTAATTTCATTTGCTGAGAGTGTTTGGAAATTGTAATTTAACATAGGAAGAACTGAATGCCACGTTAATCCAAATCGAGGCAATATTAAACTCCCGACTGCTGACGCTACTATCTCCCAATCCTAAAGAGTGTACACCGCCGACACCTGCCCACTTTATCATAGGGAGGCCTATGACAGGTCTTCCACAGTCAGACTGTAAATCTGCAAATACAAACTATCACTACCGCTTCTTACGAATCTTAACAGTTTCATTTTTTCATTGTTTTCATTCGTTGCATTTCTGGTCAAGGTGGATCTAGGAATATATTGCACAATTGCAACATCGAGTCAAATGGCGAACTTGCAGATATAGTCTGAAGTTGAACGCTTTAGTTATTGTTATAGAAGATAATTTGTCGCCGCTTAAGTGGAGATTGGGAAGAACAGTGATACTTTACCCTTGAGCTGACGGCTTCGCACGAGTTGCAGATATCCGGATGTTGAATGGTGCAATTCGTCGTTCTTCTAGTAAGATTTGTCTGTTACCAGTTGATCCAGAGTCTGGCTGAAAACAGTGTTTTTACTGCCCGGTTTTTGTGTTTGCGCCTTATAGTTGTTAGGAGCAACGAGCGCATAAAACACTGTCTTCAAATTTTATGTATTCTAAATAGATATTGGCATTAAATTATTAAATTAAAATACCTCAGTTGCTACCACTGTGTTCTTTTTATTTTTAGTTAAAAGTCACCCTATCGGTCAATATCGGTGGGACTGTGACCCAAACAAAATGAAGGCGGTTTTATGCATACGAATACAAAAGTGAAAAATAATACTTTTTCCATTTTGCATAGCAACTTCCTTTAGTTTTAAAATATTATGTTTGAATCCAAGTATAGTCTATATACTATTTATAGCACATTTTCAAATTATCTACTTTTTTATCACCTAAATTACATCTTGCTTGCCATACTATAAAGAACATTAATCAGAATCAACAAAGTTTATCGTTTTCTCATTATGAAGGTCGGACGAATTCTACATGCCGCCATGAGTGTGACAAATACTTAATGCTAATATTGACACATTGACAAGTCAATATGATGTTATTAGAGCGACTGCACTTCGTTTACATAATATGCTACACAGGTGAGTTAAACAGTTTAGTATGCACACAAACCTCACTAAAACCAATGATTTTTTTTTATTTTTTTTTTTAATTTTTTTAAAACATTAAAATTAATGGTTTATACTAGTTATGGAATTATTATCGAATAACCGATACCTTAGCCTACCTAGCGATTTCCGTATCGTATGACATTAAATTGTTAGGTACTGACAGTTATATGAAAAAAGAAACGACGGGTTGCACTCCGGGAGTGCCAGCAGAAGTGAAAACTTGACTATTAACGTTGTGCATTTTTGATATTTTGGAATGGTTAGAGAAAAATCTTGCATGAATTGCTTTAATTATTAGTATAAAAGTACTGTCATTTAGGTAGAACACAATATTCATTAATTGCGCTATCTTATACAAACATGACAACACGAACAATCGCGCAAGTGCCCTGCGGTATTAACAGTTGTATGGAAAAAAATGAAGTACTGTTTTAAATTTTCCTTTCAGTTTTTCGCAATATTATCTGACCGTCTCGTTGGTTGAGGGTTGGGGTACACACGTAACTGCACCGCATTTTTGTGATTGCTAGGCTGCAGTACTAGTGATAAAACTGTCCTATTTCACTCGAAGCAAATTGGTATGATTGAAAAGCGGGTTCCTAGATATTGATAAGATAAGATAAGATCAGATATTGCATGTCCAACTATGAGTCGGAGAACGGCAGCTGCAAACCGTCACTATCAGCATCTTAGCACAAAGCTCTACAACCTAGCAAATAAGAAACTGGAATCACCTCCCAATAAAACTATGTAAGTGTAAATTATAGGATTTTAAACTTAAATCGTCGCGAATTAATAACATTTTTAATTATTTATACGGGATACTCACGATCTCTTTTTTTTTTATTAATTTTAATATTTTTTTATTAATTAGACGGAGGGTTGACAGGCTCATTTGTCAGTAGATCCTCCTGTCAAAAGTTACAGCTCGCCGCCGCAGTCCCGTCGTGACTACCTTTATGGACAGCTACTTTACTCTTTGGTCGTGACCACGACCTATGCAACTAGGCCGAAATATCGACAAATAAAATAAAAAGAGATCGTGAGTATCCCTTATAAATAATTAAAAAAGTGTAAATTGTTTGACTGGCTAGTACTGCTTTCATATGAACAGTCGGAACATTTAATAAAATACGTGAGGTAATACATGCACACACACGTATAAATCAAAATCAGCACTTTAAATCCAAAAGTTCATTCAATTTTACTTTAGTTAATAATTGTTTTGTGCATGATTTATAGATATATTTCTGATAAATTTAAATTATAAGAAACATTGTCTTACCTAACTTAAGAGGGGGCAGTCTCACTGCGCTACTGTTTTTAACTTTATACACAGTTGAAAGTTATACTACAGTTACAGTTAGTTATACTACAGTTGAAAACGCTAATGTGTTACTATGGATAACGATTATTGTTCCGAATAAACTTTATTTTTTTTAATTTTCCTTAAGAATTGAGTGAAGCAAACCGGGAAACGCGTGTCAACTGCTCCTTTACATTACTTAACCGGCACTTAGATTACAATAGGCTTTTAAATCGAATCATTACTTTGGAAAGCCAGCCAAGTATTGCCCCAACTTATTACTAACTTGGCATTTGTTTGTGCTTACTACCATCGTGCAGTCCGCCTGCTTGCATACTATCCATTAATCAAAATAAGGAAAAAAACTTGTTTAACTTTATGACCAATGGTTTATTTCTTACGTAACACTAATTTCAACGGTTTTCCACCTTCCACAGTTTGAAGTATTTCATGCCTCGTCGCCATTTTCAGCTTCCTACAGGTTTTTGTTGCTGGCACCACAGTGAACTTCTGCAGTAACGTTACCAATCCTGCTATTGACTGTAATTGACCTAAACGAGCACCTGTGATAGAAAACAACGAAGAAGGTTGAGTATTAATTTATGGATACTTTATAAAATGGCAGAAATAAGTAAAGTTAATTAAGCACTGGTTCTGATTTTTAAGCAAATGACGTCTTATAGGGCTAGGATGCGCAACATAGATATATTTGTACATAAAACAAAACTGTCGAAGAGTGAATTTTGTACGTCGAAGATATTAAAAAAAAATTAATGCTGGCGATCAAAAAGGGTCAGCAGAACACGTTTATAACAGATTAATTATTACTTTTTTTATGTTATAGGACGGCAAACAAGCAGACGGATTTCCTGATGGTAAGAAATTAACGCCGCCTAGAGACACCAAAGATGGTAATGGCGCGTTGCCAACCTGAGGTCAATATGTTAGGCCTAGAGCAAAAGTAAGTTTACCGGCTACCTTACCCTCCGAACCGAAACACGTCATGACGTTATGGCGGCAGGAATAGGTGAGGCGGTGGTACCAATCCAGGCGAGTCGCTGTGAAACTTTACCACCTAGTAAATATTTTTATTTGTCTTCTATCTAGGTACAAAAGGTCAGCAGAACACGTTTTTAGCAGTTTTATCATTTTTGTTTGTCGTCTGTCTATAGTCTGTCGGTCAGTCTGTCTAAATTATCTGTCGCCGAATTTACTAAAGCAATCGTGACGAAATTTGGTAGGAAGATACTTAGTATTTTAAGGAAGGCGTTCTCTAAAGGGATTAAAGGGGTAAAATTCAAAATTCGTTAACGCATTGTCCGACTTTATACATTATTTGTAATATTGTCACCAAAAGTAATATTGTTCCACAGATCGTCCTATAATTTTTTCAAGTCCTAGATTGTATAGTTTAGAAATTGAAGATATAACGTCAATACACTGTGATAAATAAATATGTAAAGGCGAAGGTCTTCTTACATATCTTAATGCCAAGTGCCCTTACAAGGAAATAGGTTCTCTAGACAGAATTAGGTTTGTTTAAAAATGTGTCGAGTTGTGTATGCTGTGAATTTCTCGAGCTAAAATTTTTCGTACAGTATTAACTTTTCGCAAACTAGAGGTAGCTTAAAAGTACGAGTAAAGTAAGTAAGGATGAGTAAGGAACCTTAAGAAGCCTTAACTAACTTAAAATATTATGGCATGAGTATACAGGCAACAGATAGTATTAATTTTCGCTTCATTTGAAACAAAAACCTCTCAGTTTCATACAGCAACAATTTCTTCAAGATTACATTATTAATGAATAGGCAATGGCGTGGATATTGGTAATAAAGGCGCAGGAAGCTAGGTAAGTCTAAAGGTGTCGTGAAACGTGGCATTCAATATTCTCTACCTACCATGCAAGGGCCTTGGCTTGAAAATACGTTTGATTTATTATCAGAGTTATAGAATTATAACCAGATATTACTCATTTAAATCCCAAATGTGAGCACAATACAACAATTTATGTCTGACATTTATGTATTATTCTCAAAT
>NJDC01002036.1:92614-110466 GCA_002245475.1 Calephelis virginiensis | reverse complement strand
AAAATAGGGGTTGGTGATAAAAGGGTGAAAATTTAGGGTTGTATGTACTTTTATATGCTGTATCATAAAAAAAAATAAAAACAAAAAATTTTGTTTGTAAATTGCAAAAAAAAAATTAGGGGTGGACCACCCTTAAAATTTTGGGGGATGAAAAATAGATGTTGGCCGATTCTCATAGATACCGGATAAGCACAAAAAATTTCATCAAAATCGGTCAAGCCGTTTCGGAGGAGTATGCAGACTAACATTGTGACACGAGAATTTTATATATAAGATAACCAGATATTACTCATTAAAATTCCAAATGTGAGCACAATACAAAAATTAATGTCTGACATTTATGTATTATTCTTAAATGTTAACGAAATTAATGTTAACATTTGTGTGATTTAGCTTCAAAACACAAATAGTAAAATCGCATAGTCACAGAACATCCCAGAATACAATACAATAACTCTTTATTGTGCACCAAATATAGAGAAATTACAAATACATCAAATAAAACTAAACCTTTAAGATACACAAAGGCGGCCTTATCGCGAAGTCCGCGATCTCTTCCAGGCAACCTTCGAGTATGGAACAAGATTAAGCAGAATACTGCGTAATTGTGCTCTTAAAAATATAAAAATGCATTTAGATATAGTCAGCATAATCTAAGATTGAAAGTAGCAGAGAATCAGCAAGCATAATCTTGGTAGGAATCGGGTGCAAAAAGCGAAAACGTTTCAACGAATTCCAAGCACAAAAAAAATTTCTACTGACCTCCTGTAGTTGTACAGTAAAAGAAAGAGTATTATCAATAAAAATACCTAGATTCTTAAAGATATGTCAGTTTATAAATATGAGACAAATAATTTCTTTATGACTTATCAATTGCTAATAAATTAAGATATTGTACTAAAGCGCATAAAGATATGATAATAAAAGTCGTAGATAAGTTAGGTGTGCAAATTACCTACTGGTAATTAAGTAGCACATAAATAATTACACAAAACATTATTGATTATATATACAATAAGTAACAATATTGTTATATGATTACGGAATTTAAATGCCACCAAGTTTTAATATATTTTACGTACGTGCAATAATATCCCACATAACATGCGATACGTCACTATATCTTTGTTAGGTTGACTATCATTAAATTCAAAATATCTTTGTTTTTTATCTAATTTTTGCTTTATTGTCATAGGCCTTTATTCATTAGTATGTATGAAAACGTCGCTTTTTAGTAGTCATTCGAATTTGATCATACAAATTAAAAGCTATTTATGCATGTTTATTCTACAGGCGCACATACAATAGTCTTTGAGTTACGCGATTCTGCAAAAGCCAAAACGTTACTGCAGCAGGAAACGCAATATCTCGAAAACCTGAAGACGCACAAATTTGCACAAACATAAACTTTCTGCTCATGCTCATTTTTTAACTCTCAGATAATTCGTTTGGAATTTTCCTGTTGGAGCAACGTTACCTAAGTAGGAATCAATTTTTCCGTTTATTACCAAAACGAATGTTGTCGTTTTGGAAATAAACAACTTGTTGCACAATTTATTTATTCGGAGCACATTTACAGCAGATCGAGCACTAATCATATGTCCCACTCATATAACTTTAGGTGCTACTTTCTTGCTGGGGTAGTGTACACAGTACAGTCACGTGCAATGAAAAGTAACGAGCATATTTTCAAATAAATGTTCAGTCTTAAAATTTCTATAATGAATAAATAAGTATTTAACAATTCATACTATGTAACCACCTGATTCCTCACAATAATGTATACATTTATAGCAAAAACATGTTCACAGATTGTTGTTTCCAGATATTTATATTCATGATCACATGCAAAAATATGTATCCATTGAGAATTACAATATTATGTAAACGATATTATTTTACAATTTTACAAAAATGTAATCAATAGGTTTTTTTTAATCAATAGGTACTATTACACTATAATGTATGCCTACGGTTTTTTTTCTTAAATATGTATACACTTATTAAACTGTAGCAGTTTTCACTATTTAGAGGAAAGGGTATTCATTTAAAAAACATGTACACATTTTAATTTAAATGTAAACATTCGTTTTTATCTTGTAGATATTGTTAAGAAGGTAGCCAGTTTCCTATCTACTCTAAACAACCTGTTCAAATAAAAACGAATGTTTACATTAAAGTGAAGATAAAATTGTGTACATGTTTTTGAAATGAATACCCTTTCCTCAAAATAGTGAAAACTGCTGCAGTTTTATAAGTGTACATTTAAGAAAAAACTCACAGGCGTTACATTATAGTGAAATAGTATTGATTACATTTTTGTAAAATGATATCGTTTACATATGATTGTAAATTATAATGGATACATATTTTTGCATGTGATCGTGAATACAAATATCTGAAAACAATCTGTGTACACGTTTTTGCCATAAATGTATACATTCTTGTGAGAAACTCGGGTGGTTATATATTATGAATTGTTAAATGGATAACTGTTTTTGAAATTTTAAGAGGGAACATTTATTTGAAAATCTGCCTGTGGATACTATTCATTGCATGTGACTGTATATGGGCCACCTGATGTTAAGAGGCAACCACGGCCCTTAGACAATATAAATTTTACAAGTGCGTCGCTGTTCTGAGGCTTGCTTAACGTGACCAATTCTCTTTCGGCTCAAAACGGGACACCAATTTTTTCATCAATTAGCAATTGCATCTTTACATACTACATAGTACTATATAGTACGATAAGTTAATGTGTTTGTGATGGAGAAAATTTAAGTTGCTATCAATAATAAAAAAATATATTTATTTATTGTATTACGGGACACGTACAGACGGTTGCACATAATAGATAATACTTGCAATTCAATTTGAGACACCACGGTATACAACCGAAAAACGGGACGTTCCCGTTCAAAACGGGACGTCTGGTCACGTTAGGTATGCTAGGATTATTGTGCAAGTTTACCTACCTAACCTAAGGCGGTGGATTCCTACCAGTTCAAGTTAATGCATAGCATCCTACCACCAAGTGGTCTTGTCGATACTGACCTATATTTTGACCAGTGCTCGTCTCTTACGAGTTGCCTTTCAGACACACAGATGGTCTTTTCTACTTAGCGAACCCGAACCAATACGGGAAAAAATATGTTGATATGATTAGCCTATTGTTAGCATTTTCAAGTGTATGCTATCTTTTTCAAATGGATCAAAAGGAAAAGAGATGGAACATTTTAGGCATGTCCGATTAGTCCGGCCAAGACTACTCGTGACGTTTGTAACCATCGTTTCCTAGGTATAGATTAAAAGTCGGTAGAAGGGTCATATGCACAAACCTATCTAGGAGCACTGAACATGTTTCTATCTTACTATTACTATCGTTGAGAAAAGATAGCGATAACGTAAAATCTAGTGCTTAAAATCGTCTCCTAGCATTTATGTTTAATGTATTTCAATAATATAACGGAAAACTAAATGTTCATCCAAATGTCCTCTGAGGACATTAAGCAATAAGTACTTTTAAAGATTCAAGATCTTAGCATAGTTAAACATCGAATTTTTCTTTTATTATTGTTTTGTAAATAGGTACCCTATTTACCAAATTATTTACAAAATATAAGCAATAACCTTGTTTCATTTCTGTTTTGTTAACAGGTATATAATGACTGCAAGTAGAGGTCGTAAGGGCTTTGTCTTGAAAATATGTATATATGTATGTATGTATGTATATAGATTAACTTACTACTTGCACTTTGGCTTCTCTCTATAGAGTAATAGAAGTAACGGTATTGATATAGTACATTGCAATTTTTAACCTTCTCGTAGATAAATCTGAGTAACAATAATAAGGTTATCACAAAGAGAGATAAGTGCTAATTATAGTCATTCGTTACGAATCACACAGGGCTGGAGTTAAAGGTAACAAAGGAGTCAGGACCTGGATCTAATTTTTTTTAGTCGAGTTATCTATCAGTTTCTTACATATGAAATTAGCGTGTTTTTGCTGGCTGCTTCAATTACAAATATATCCTATTTGGTTGGAAATAATTCAAATTTATACAGTTATTTCCATGTATTTGCTTTTCGGAAATCATCATTCATTCGTTTTTTTCCTGCTTGCATTGCTCAGTTTACAAAATGGAAGACTTGAAATACTATGGCACCAGTGCTGCGAAAATGGCTAGAAGGGTTGTTGATGTATATGGTTGTCAAGTAGTATAAGAAAACACAGTGTATTATTAATTTCAAAGCTCTCGTTCTAAAAATTTCGACCTGCAAAATAAGCCCTGTCGAAGGCCGAAGACCCAAGTTGACAATGAAATATTGAAAATTGTTGTAAAACCATGTTCGAGCTAGCTGCGGGCTGCGGTGTTAGTGATAAATCTGTTTAGATCCACTTAAAGTAAATTAGTGAGATTAAGAATCTTGTAAGCTGGGTTCCTCATAAATTAAGTTAAGCAAACCGTTAAACACGCTTCGACTGTTGCGTTACGTTTACGTTTGCGTTCGACGTACACAGATCAATAGTGATGGGATTTAAATCGAATCCCTCAATCCATTACCTGTGATAAAAAAGTAGATACTCTACAATAAGTGAAAGCGCTCATCACAATAGCTGGATCCTGGAAAGTCAGAAAAATCCTGCCCCAATCAAAAATTGAACTAAAAAAGTCACTTGTTAGTGTTTAGTGGACTAGTGTCGGTGTCGTTCATTAGAGTTTTCTCAAATCTGGCCTGTCGATCTCAGCAGACGTGTATTGTCAGCAAACGCAAACCATGATTGAAAAGCTACTTGCTAAACAACCGAAGTTGTCGACCATGCTAGACCACACATTGCATAACAGACTGCTACTTACTTTGAAGTTTCAATTGGAATTTCTAAGACACCAAACAACCTTAGACCTTGCTCCAACAAACCAATTTTTATTTCTAAATTTGGATGGCTTCTTGCAACGCAAATTTACTCCGATGGTGCAGTCTAAACCGCCTTCAAAGATATCACGTCACGTTCACGTCTGAATGGCTTTTTAGGAAAGAGATCAATGAACATTCTATTAAGCGGTGGCATATTGAAAAGCATTTCACGTTTTTTTCTTCCCATACAAAACGGCAATTTCATACGTAAGGAACTAATATTTAGAAACAATATAATTTTAAATTTAAAAAATTCTGATTCTGATTCATGTTTGTTCATAGTGATATTGGTCAAGGTGAAACAGTGAAAAAAATATCACAATTTTTTTGTGTGAGGATTTGCCCATCGCACCTCGTCAGTGGAGGCCCCGGGCCTTTTTTGCCTTGTACTTTCTAGAAAGTGGTAAGAAAAAGACAGTTAAAAAACATCACTATCCAGATTCGAGTTTGGTCGGATAACCAGCGTTTGTGTTGCTGTTTTGGTTTTGTTTGTTTTACTTAATGCGAAACATTTCACACTGGATATTTATCTTACATATTGGTGGTAATTCTGCTGTTCACATATTAAACTTATTTCAGATGCATACTATCTTTTTCAAATGAAACAAAAACAAAGAGATGGAACGTTTTAGACATGTCAGATTAGTCCGATATGTCAAATTGTGTTTTTTTTAAGCGGAGTTTTCCGAGTGATCGATTAAACGCTTGTAGAAGTGACGTTTACGGTCTAATTTGACAGCATTAAAAGTGTTTTGTCTCTTTCTGTTACTTTTGTTAAAAGAAGACAGCGATAGCTTAAAATTAGTTAAGGGAGGGCTCAACAAAATTACCATCATTGTTTGACTAAATGCACTAATTTTTGGGTTAACACTTAAACATCTTAGGTTGAGGCAGTAATTTGTGTGGTAGCGTCAAAGTTAGGACATCTTTTTATGACTTTAATTCATATTATTCAAAAACGCATGTAAGTATGCTTTTAAATTTTTTATAGTAAATGTACACGCTAAGAAGGACCGAATACAGTTTTCGGTAATCTTGTATATTTTCATATTTAGGCGCTATGATATTTTTTTGATTTTTGGAAAAGCCGCGGTTACTTGAAAACCATAAATATTTTTTTAAATCTAATTTTGTTACAAATACGCACAAATTAAGAGCTATTTGTGCATCTTTATTCTACATCCGCAAATACAATAGTCTTTGACATACGCGATTCTGCAAAACGTTACCCCAGCAGGAATCGTTTCTTCCGTTTATTTCCAAAACGAGAGCATGCATATTTTTTTATTCGGTGCACATTTACAGCAGATCGAGCACTAATTATGTGTGCCACTCATATCACTCTAGGTTCTACTTTCTTGCTAGGGTAACGTACAGGTACAGGTAGGGTATACACACGTTTTTTTGTAAATAACACTTGTACTTATACACTATACACTTTATTTGACACTTTCTATTACTCTCCAACCAGCCGGTTATACTTTTTACAGCATCATCAGGGCTTTGAAACTAAAGATAAAAAGGACTGTTTTAATTTAACGTTCGATACTTAGTTCTGAAGTTCATTCATCAATTAACAAAAATATCAGTACTTAAACGACGTAAAGCGGTTTTTACACGTAATACTGTGGTACCGGTCGTTAGCAAATGCAAATGAAATCAGCAGTATTTAAAAAATGGCCGTCTAAACGTAAATGAAAATAAGAACGTTTGTTTTCACGTACATTTGTATTCACATTTAATAAAAAAATTATAAATCCCGAAAATCCCGGGAATTAAAAGTGAAAATGTGGATTGCGCTATAATTTATTAATGACTTTGATTTATCCTTTCTTGTTTTGTAGTATGTCCATTAAATATTATCCAGTGCCCTAACCATGAGTTTAAGTGTCGTCGAGTTTACTATACTCGGAAGCATCCCCGTAAATGATTTGTGTGAAAACGTCGTGGCCTCTACCGGTAACAAAGACAAAATTTTTAGAAGAAAAGCGTTACAGATTTCGATACATCAATTACCGAACGTAGTCCATACCAACCTATGGTAAAGGCCCTGTTTCCTTACAAGTCATGGCTTTTGAAGTTTAGAAATATATATATATATAAACACTAAATAATAGTCGAAATAACTTGACATTCGGCATGCAGAGAAACATTTTATTGCAATAGATTAATGTAGTGTTTGGATTTTATAATTTTTTAACCATACTAATATTATAATTGCAAAAGTTTGTTTGTCTCTTACGGTTTAAGGTTAGCATTTAGCGAGGCAGAAAGAAACAAAAAAATCCGGCTAAGAAGTGAAAAGTTAGTGAAAGCTAGTTAGTTAGTAAAACTTTTTAGATATCGAGAGAGTTGTATTGAGCACAATTTGATCAAGATTTAGTACATTGGTATTTCTTATATAGACTATATATATACATTTCAGGTTAATTGCTTCTGTGGTCTAGCGATCTGGCATCGGACTTGACTTCTTGAGGTTCAATTTCCGGGTCGGGGAACAAAAAAATTAAAAAATGTATATTTTAAATTTTCTAATAAAAATTATGTTGTCCGGGATCACACATATCTCAATCACATTGTGGGACTTAGTATCTTCGGTTAATCGTCGGTACCCTGGTTTTGCCTCTGCCTACCTTTTCGGGGATATAGGCGTGGAGATACTTGTTTTTTTTTTCAGGTGTCGGTTTGGGTAATGAACTTACCAATACAGACTCTTGGTCCATCACCGAATGGCAAATACACAAATTTCGGTCGCTTATTTTCTTCTTCAGATGTAAAACGATCGGGAATAAACTCCTCTGGTCTGTTGAAATATTTCTCATCCAAATGCAGAGCTTGAACAGGTATGATTATTTTAGTTCCAGGATCAATAGATATACCTAATTTGTTAATTCTATAATGCTTGGTACATTCTCTATTTAAATATCCTATCGGTGGCAGTATTCTTAGAGATTCTTTAAAAGCTCTCTCTAAGAGAGTCATTTCAGCAACAGCTTCGTAACATAATTTGTTGTCGTATTTTGCAAGAACTTCATCAATTTGTTGTTGAATCTTGTTTTGTAAATCAGGATGAAAAGCGAGTTCGTGTAACGTGTAACTCGAAGACGATGAAGATGTTTCAAATCCTGCAGCATAGAATATAAATACTTGCGCTGCTAAACATTTTAAATCCATCACCATTTCTGATAGCTTTGGAGTATTATCTGGATTTTTGTGCTCCATAGACTCTCCTATCAATTTCCCTTTATTCATCAGATCCAAAAGTTGGTCAACAAAGTCATTTCTTCCAATCGATTTATAACTTCGTTTTTCTAAAATGGAGGTGACAATTTCCATAATGCTTTTTTCGACGTCTTTATCAAATACAGTGACGAAGGATCGGATTTCAGGTATGAGCTCCCATAAACTGAAACATATTTTCTGTGTTAACGAATTAGCGAACATTTTTCTTCCTAATTGAGTAAAAGCTGAATTTTCTGTGTTGATTGTATCCATTTCGATTCCAAAACCACAAACCCCAATGAATTCCATTGTAAAGCGACATGTTATGTTTTCAGCGTCAAAATCTCCACCTTCTAAGACAATCCTCTCTCCCAATTTTTGAAGTTTATTAGCACATTGAATTATTAAAGGGAACATTGCTTTTATCTTGGCTGAGGTAAAGATTGGTGTTAAACCTTTTCTTAAAAGTTTCCACGTATCTCCTTCAGCATGAAAGATATTCCTCAGCATAGGTTCTTTTTCTGTATTTCTGGTCAGGCCTCTTGTGTGAAAATATTCAAAATCAGCACTCATGATATCTTTTATTATTTCTGGGTCACTTATGATGAGCTCAGGAGTAACCCCACGATAGTATCCAACTACTGCTTCATCAGGATATTTATTATATAATTCACAAGTAACTTCAACTAAGGTCTTTTTTCTAAGTACCACTTGTAAATGATTACCGAATAGTGGTAGTGGATAATCATGTTTGATATTTTTCTTTAACCAATACGTTTGATTTCTTGTTGAATAAAAATATAGTAATAGTAACAACAGAATAAATAATAAAACAACCATCTTGTCTTCACAACCACTTATTTGTAAGGAGTCAAATGAAGTTGAGAGTCGGCTATTTATAAAAGGATTATTTTTGTTATAGGAATTAATCTAATCATTGTTCTGTAAATTATGTTATCCAGTAGAGGTTTGTTCTCTCTTGACACTTGTTAACACTTGTCCTCACAATCACTTAGTTATAAGTGATTTATAGTCGTTTGTTTAAAATGGGAATGTTTTTGTGATAGGAATTAATCTAATCATTGTTTCATTGATAATAATGATATGCAGTAGAGGTTTAAGTGTCTACATTATCACTGAACACTATCGAAATAACTCGTCACAACGCTTCTTTGTACTTACCTTGTAGGTATGTATTTTAAGATATTTATTAAAAGACTAGCAGTTTCGACAGACGTTGTAAACACTAAGAATAGTGAATACTTACATTTTCTAATATTCTGCTAATCATCATAATATTTTTGTCCGAAATTGGCGTTTTGTTAAGTCGGATATTTTTTAATGTGATATGTTTATATAATCAAATTATCTTTACGCCCATATCCCCGAAGAGGTAGGCAGAGGTACAACATGGGCACCCACGACTAGCCGAAGATACTAAGTCCCACAATGTGATAGGTGGCAAGCCTATCGCCAACCGGGCACATATTCTATCCCGAGCAACATTTTTTTTAGAAATTTGGAAAAACCCAATTTTCTTTTTGTTGTCCCGGGTTCGAATCCCGGGTCGGACAATGTAATCAAAGTGAACCATTATTATCTATGCACTTTTGCCTTCTCATAGGTTCCATTCATTGATCCCTTTATTATAAAAAAAACTTTTCAGACGGGAATCAATAACAATGTAAAAGGTGATGGATTGGTGCAAGTAGGTAATTTTTTTGGCTCAGTTTTCGCTTTGCGGCAGGACTTGACTGGGTTGCCAGTTGCCAAAGAGCTTTTAAATTTTCGTAGAAAATTCTCTTTTCATTGCAAGTTTTGACTCGATTTGAAAACCCCTTATGTAAAGCAGCAGTCGACACGCATTTGCGCGTTTGTGCTATTAAGTTCAATATACTAACACTAATCAAATTAAAATTGTTCAATAAACCCCGACAAATCCTTTGTGTATGTAGGTGTGCTAGCGTGCGTGGGTATAATGAGAATGACATAACACTTAAACGGATGGACCAATTTCGACGCAGTTTTCTTTGTTTGAGGTGATTCTTAGCTACGTTTTATAAAAGTTTTGTAAAAGTTAATTGAGTTTTTGATTTTAGGTTCATCGCAGACTATCCTGTATTGTCATCACACATATAGAAGTAGAGAATATAGTGCGAATATTATAAAAAAAATATTATTTACAAGTTATTAAATATAAAAATAAGATCTCTCTCTCTCTCTTTCTCTCTCGCCCCTCTCTTCTCCTTTCTCTCTCTTTGCGTGTGTATGGATGGACGTATATTTTTCGTTTGTTTCTCTCCAGGTCTTCAAAGTCATCAACTCATTTGCAGCTTTCTCGTAACCATTGGTATGGATATTAGACGCACTATGGGTATTTATTTCACTAACAGTGTTACTAACGAGTGCAATTACAACGCAGCTGGAATGATGGAGCTCGAAGATAGGAGACGTAACACTAGAATACAGCTCCTGGTAAACCCATTGAGTTTGAACTCTTTCAAATATTTTATTGAATCAGTCGTTACTTTGCGGAAATCCATTATAACAGATGTAAAATAAGCCTTTATTTTGCTATTTCCGCGTAAGCAGTTTAACTGTTGTGGCAAATAGTCCTCTAAATAATACAGAATGTGACAAGCCTAACCAACGTTCCCACCACCCACCACTAATGGGGTCCTGCATTCTTGGATTTTGTGTCGCTTTCTTCCACATTTTGTACAAGACAAAAGGAATGTGTTTGTTTGGGTCGATTCTGGCGTATCCAGACGAGGTATCTTGCGTTTGGCTATGGATTCGGTTAAAGGTAAGTCTACAGGCAGTGGTCGTTTGCGGTAATTACTTTTAGGCATGGCTCTGAGAAGTTCAGCTTAGTAAAATTTCGGCCGTACTCCTGATATGACTGCTTTAACTGTTAAATCTTGGTGAAATCTTTGGTGAAATCCGGGCAAAAAGTCTCCAGGCTTCCGTTACAAACTCCGCATAGTTATTGGCGTCATTGGAGGAGTATTCACGAAATTTGTTAATAAAGTAAATGTGTCTTGTTTCAGCTCCAAATTGACATAATAATTCCTCTTTCATGTTAGACCATCCAGGTAATCTAATAAGCATTGGCATCGGCCTATTTTTTAGCCCGTCCTTTTAACACGAAAGGGCCTTCATCATCGCTACTTGTTTGGAACATCCTCGAAGATTCACCAGTGAATCGACTTGCCTACACCATTCTTCTATGGTTAATTGGTGGTTATCTGGGTTGAAATCTGTGACTGTGAAATCGCTTTTGCGGAGTACCAGTTCCTGTAGTAATTCCACCTGGCGGCGAAGAAAGGTAACCTCTGAGTCTGTTGCTTGAGGGTTTGATATTTCCTTCTTACAATTGGGTCGAGTCCTTCGCCAATGGCAGATGAGTCCCCTCCGTGCTGAAGGATAGGCGAGGGTCTTGCTCGAAGACCTGATGAGGATCCAGGTGCGGAGGGTGAATCTTGTTGAGCGTGTATCCCATGCTCCGATGTTAGAGAGTATATTGTTATTAAAATAACACAACTCGTAATTTGGAGTTATTTAATCAGAGTTCCTCACTCAGTGAAAGCTACAATCGAACTGCCTTACCAGCTGCGAATGCAACGTTTATATAGGAACAAACAAGTGAACAAACAAGTGACGTCATCGAGACACCTGCACTCGTAAACAGGTGCAACCGTGCACCTGTTTGTTCTACCTTCACAGTGACTCAACTTATCGTATGATTTTTGGTAACAAATCAATTTAATACTGTTTATACTTAATAGAATAATGCCATGATTCACCAAATAAATTACAAATAATTGATAATACAAATATTGAATAATGAGTCGTTAATTTCATAAATTGCTAATTTTGATTCAAATATTATGAAACGTCGCTATCATGTATTTTGACAAGTTTTTCTTCTCAGCTTTCACGAGGTTTACGTCACATGGAACAGTGACATTAACAAGAAAAGCTCGGCGCTCCCACCGATATACCAACACAATGTCAAGTTGATTGACTACAATATCACTGTCCGTGATGACAGATTGGTCCCAGTAGAGCTTCGCATGGCTATTTTCAAAACTGGCCCCTATTTATACTTATAGTAAGACACTTAAAAACCGACACGTCATCGAAGAGCATGTTGCTGGTGGATTATCTTGGCTACTTGGTTATGCCTGTGTAAGTATTCGCAGTTGGTAAGATGAGAACAATCGGAAAGTTATTATTATTATTAATTCTTTATTGTACATAACAGAAAAAGATAAGATACAGACTAAAACAAACGTAAGCTTATCTCTAATGATTGAAATTTCTACTCACTAACCAATTAAAAGAAAATTAATAAATGAAATATGTTGACCTGGAGCACAAAACTATACTAAAAATACCACCTTAATACATATCCATACAAGTGAGTGGCTAGCATACACGCATAACTAACCGCAGGCTCGGGTTCGATTCCCGGTGGGGGCAGGCATTTGTGTGATGAACATTTAAATGTTTACATTTCCGGGTCTTTTTTATGTTATTGGAAGGCAAACAAGCAGACGGATTTCCTGATGTTAAGAAATTCACGACGCCTAGAGACACCAAAGGTGGTAATGGTGCGTTGCCAACCTGAGGCCGGGATGTTAGGCCTCGAGCAAAAGCAAGTTTACCAGCTACCCTATCCTCCGAACCGGAACACGTCATGACGTTATGGCGGCAGGAATTGGTAAGGCTGTGTGATTTCTCCTACTCTGTTTTATCTGCATATCAACGACATGTTGCAAATTAGTAACACTCATTGCTATGCAGGCGATACTACTAGGGAAACCTTATACTTCGGCCGACCTTATACTTTTTTGGGAACATGTCACCGAGAGCCGGAACCAACTTGTGTCTAACTTTGACAATAATTTGTCCGAAATTTAGATTTGAGGCAAGCAGAATCTGGTACAATTTAATCCTAGTAAGATACAAGTTTACGCGTTTTCCGCTAAAAAGACTGCCTTACGGCCAATGTTAATAATGTATCTAAATCTAATGGATTTCAAGCAATCAAGATAGCTGCGTATCCGGCGGCCTATCCCATACCTAATTGCCATATTTATCCTGTCTACAAATATGTTATTGGTAAGCGATAACATAAAAATGGATCAAAATATCAATCTTGGATATCAAGTTTTGGATAAGCATTGATTATTAATATTGGCCGTTAGTCGTATTTCCTCGACTTGAGAGCGTTTCCCAGTTAGCCACAGCCTGCATTGGTATACTCGACAATGACATTTCGAGTGATGTTTAATTTCGTGGTCATTTGGAGAAGAGGCTAAAACAGTTTTAAGAAAAAATGTGTGCTTAGTAAAGCGAGATAGTATTTTATGCCGACCCATTGCTTACAACTTTACAAAGCGCGAATTCGGCCTTATATGGAATATCTTTCTAAACTTTGGGCAGGGCCAGAAATGCTGGGTCTCTCTCTGTGTGTTTTTACCGTATATATCATTAGGAATGCTCTGAGGTGTTGTTTGGTTAGATTCCAGCCGTTGAGTTCCAACTTCGGACTTTGCGTCCGAGGTTAAAGTATCATGCCCATTATCTTGATGCGTGGCAATCGACAACTGTGAAATTCCGAATATACTTCTTATCCCGCCCAACATCTTTGTGGAATCTTGACTCAAGAACCATCAAAAATATATAGCCTAATTATTCGTTAATGGTTTGCAACGCATCTGTATTACTCCTGGTGATGCGGATGTTGTCATTAACAAACATTCAGTAAATAGTAAAATAAATACGATCATACATTTAAAATTAAAATACGGAACGATATAAAAGATCTAATATTATATAAAGTCTTATAATTATAAATAGTAAAAATATATTGAAATAAAAAAAATGTAATACTGCTAATAAGAGTAAAAAGAAACCACTAGTTATAATGAATTTTGTAGTGCGGGTTTACTGTGTTGGGTAACAACAATATAGTTTTTTTTTAAAGTTTACGGTACCTATCTACGAACATGTCTAGTACTTAGTAATTCGTTGTAAGAAACCGTGACTCTGTTAAGCGGTGAACATTTGCCTAGATTAGGTTTAGAGTTGGTTGTACTAAACGATGAATATTTTTTGAGTCGAGGCGAAAGGAAGGTAACTAATAATCTAATATTCGCCTTAAAAGGCTTGAAAGGTGGGTTCTTCACGATTGAGTGAAGCAAACCGGGAAACGCGCTTCGTGCAGATTCAATGATGAAGGGTTTTTAAATCAAATAATTACTTTGGCAAGCTCGCAATATCCTGCTCAAACTCATTACCAAAGTATCTTCACGTCTATATCTTAGAAGAGGTGGGCAGAGGCACAAACAAGTCACACACGACTAGCCGAAGACACTTAGTCCCACAATGTGATAGGTGGCAAGCCTATCGCCAACCGGGCACATGTCCAATCCCAGGCAACGTTATTTTTTTTATAGAAAATTGAAAATATACTTTTTTATTTTGTTGCCCGACCCGGGAATCGAACCCAGGACTTCAAGAACTCAAGTCCAACGCCGGACCGCTAGAACACAGAGGCATTAACATCTTTGGCATTTGCTTATGCTTATTACCATAATAAAATCCACCTGCTTGCATATTATTCTTAATGTTAATTAAAATAAAAAAAAATGTGACCAGTGGTTTATTTCGTACGTAACACTAGTTTCAACGGTTTTCCACCTTCCACAGTTTGAAGTATTTCATGCTGCGTCGCCATTTTTAGCTTCCTACAGGTTTTTGTTCCTGGCACAACAGTAAACTTCTGCAGTAATGTTGCCAATCCTGCTATTGACTGTAATTGACCTAGACGAGCACCTGTAATAGAGAAACCAATGAAGATATGTTGAGTATTAACTTATTTACCTCAGTGTTGGTCCGGGTTCCTTTGTAGAATAGGCCATCTGCCAGAAGGCAAGAATGCCAGGCAGTTCGTAAAAAGCGAGCATAGGCTTACCGTCACCAACACTGTGACTGTCGGTGAGTCTGTCGGTTAGTCTGTCTGTCTATCTGTCTGTCTGTCGCTGAATCTACTGAACTGATGATCGTACCATAATTTGGTAGGTAGGTACTTTATGTTTCAAGGAAGGCTTTTTATCCCACTCTCTTAAGGGATTAATGGGGCAAAAGTTAAAATGTTTAATGGGTCATAATTAATTAACGCATAGTCCGATTTTATTATTATTATTTTACAGATCGTCCTCTATTTTTTCTAAGTCGCAAATTGCATAGTTTAGAAATTGAAGATAGAGAAACAGTATGAAGTGACTTAACTAAACACTTAAACGTACAGGTCTTCTTACATATCTTCACGTCTAGTACCTCTACAGGGTAGATAGAGATATCTGTTTAAAAATCTGTGCAAAGTAAGTACGAGTAAGACAAATAGATTTCGAGTAACAGATGTAAAATAAGCCTTTATTTTGCTAACTCCGCGTAAGCAGTGAAACTGGTGTGGCAAATAATCCTCCAAATAACACAGAATGTGACAAGCCTAACTAACGTTCCCACCGGGCGGTGGGAACGTTAGTTAGGCTTGTCACATTCCAGAACCACCACCGCGACCAGAACACGAATAAAGGGAGAACTCGGGAAACAATATAAATTGTCACGTCCTTTGCATGTGACAACCCAACATAAAGTTCCCACCTCCCACCTCCGTGACCAGATCACGAATAGAGTCCGAACTCGGGAAACAAAACCACTTGTCTCGTCCTTCGCCAACTTTGTCGAAGAACTCACAACAGAGAATACCAAATCGCACTCGACTTACGTTTCGCCTCGACACCGAGACATCCTCAGGATATCGACTGTACCGTACAAACGACGACACACGAGTGACAAATTAGCAAAATAAAGGCTTATTTTACATCTGTTTCAGGAAAGTAATGCCGGATTCAATAAAATATGGATTACGAGTATTCCAAAAAGCTTTAAATAGCTCAACTTTGATATTATGGCACGAATAAAGGAATATTCAACAGATAATAGTAGTTTTCTTTCATTCAGAAAGCCTCTCAGTTTTACCGAGAAACAGTTTGTTTAAGACTGGTCTTCAGGTTTGCTAAGTATATTGTTGGTGATCATAAATATATTGAGTGTATTGCCTATTACACTAAATTGACACGTTGTCAATTTAGTGTAATACGTAAATACATTTTTGCGGCATGTGATATGTAAGGTCTATTATATAGTAAAAGTCTATCTGCTACCGTACTCTTCGGACCGGAACATAGCAGAGTGATTATGGCGGCTGAAATAGGTAAGGCGGTGACCACAACCCGAACAAGTTGCTGCTCTACCAAAAAAGTGGTAGTGTTGGTATTGACTTCTATTTTGACTAATGCTCGCCTCTTATAAGATGACTACCAGGGACACAGATGGTCTATTCTACTCAGTGAACCCGAACCAACACGGGGAAAAATATATTGATATGATTAGCCTATTGCTAGCATTTTTAAGTGTATGCTATCGTTTTCAAATAAATCAAAAAGAAAAGAGATGGAACCTTTTTGACATGTCTGATTAGTCTCGTGACGTTTGTGACAAACCTTTCCGAGGAATAGATTAAAAGTCTGTAGAAATGTCATAAATGTAAACCTATCTGAGACCACTAAACATGTTTCAATGTTTCTGTTACTATCGTTGAAAAGAGATAGCGATTACTTAAAATTTAGTGATTAAAATTGCCTCCTCGCATTTATGTGAAATATGAAAACTAAATGTTCATCTAAATGTCCTCTAAGGACAATAAGCGATTAGTACTTTTAAAGATTTAAGATCTTGTCATAGTTAAACATTGAATTTTTTTAATGGCACCTATTTACCAAATTATTTGCAAAATATTATCAATTACCTTGTTTTATTTCCGTTTTGTTAACAGGTATATCATGACTGCAAGTAGAGGTCATAAGGGCCTTGTCTTGAAAATATGTAGGTAGGTACTTACATACAAGTATATAGATTAACTTACTACTAGCACTTTGGCTAATCTTTATAGAGTAATAGAAGTAACGGTATTGATATAGTAATTAACAATTTTTAACCTTCACGTAGATAAATCCGAGTAACAATAACAAGGTTATCACAAAGAGAGATAAGTGTTAATTATACTCATTGGTTACGAACATACACAGGGCCGGATTAAGAAGTCTTCGGAAGGCTACGAGGCAACAAATAGGTAGAGACCCCTACTACATTACTCATTACATTGCTCTAACAAATCGATTTATTTTCATATAATTTGGATAATTTTTTGCAAGGTAAATTCAACTCCTATGTTGCAGTCCCAGTCGCCTTCATAGATTTTATTGATTTATGTCTGAATAGCTTCTTATTAAAGGAATCAATGAACTACCCGTGAGATGTATGTACTACACACATGTGTGATGTATGTGCTACAGGTCAGCCCAGCTCTACGTGTGTTATTAAATCCCAATAAAACTATGTTTTTGACACCCGTAGATGAGTATGATGTAATTAAAGTCATACATTCTATGAAAAACACAAAGGCTACTGGCTATGATAATATTAGCACATTATATAATATTAAAGAATGTTGCAACTGTAATAGCTAAACCGTTTTGCCATATAATTAATTTATCATTTCTGGAAGGGAAATATCCTGAACGTTTAAAAAAAAAATTTACGTTTAAAACATTTAAGAAGAATATAATCATGTTTGT
>NJDC01002036.1:78280-92137 GCA_002245475.1 Calephelis virginiensis | reverse complement strand
TCAATGAACTACCCGTGAGATGTATGTACTACACACATGTGTGATGTATGTGCTACAGGTCAGCCCAGCTCTACGTGTGTTATTAAATCCCATGTACAATCCAATCACAATAAAACTATGTTTTTGACACCTGTAGATGAGTATGATGTAATTAAAGTCATACATTCTATGAAAAACACAAAGGCTACTGGCTATGATAATATTAGCACATTATATAATATTAAAGAATGTTGCAACTGTAATAACTAAACCGTTTTGCAATATAATTAATTTATCATTTCTGGAAGGGAAATATCCTGAACGTTTAAAAGAAATTACGTTTAAAATATTTAAGAAGAATATAATCATGTTTGTAAAAAAGTACTGTAGGTGAAAGTAAAACAGTAAAGAAAATATCACAAATCTTTAGCGCCGGGGCCTTTCGCTCCAGTTGCCCTCGCCTTAATGCGGCCCTGATCATGCATAATATCTACAACACGTGATAGGTATATAATGATGATTACGTCAACACTTATATTCATCCAATTCTGGATATGGGCTCTGCTTTACCCATTCAGTTTTTGTAGCATTCCATTCGACTTCTTAGTATGCCTGTTTCTTTTTATATCATATGCCTGTATTCTTAGTTGTTATTGCGCATCCTATAATTTTACCAGTTTTTCCTACTTTAATTTGAAAGGTCGATATGTTTAATATCTATATCTATTATGTACTCATAATAAAACTGTAGAAGATGAAGAAGTGAATTCTGTACATTGATGATGTTAAATAATATGTTGAGTGACTAGCGTACACGTCTAACAACACTGACCAACCGCTAGGCTTGGGTTCGATTTCCGACAGCATTTGTGCATTTGTGTGATAAAAATTTAGATGTCTGCATTTTCGGATTTGGGTTTTTTTTATGATATTGGAAGGCAAACAAGCAGACGGATTTCCTGATGTTAAGAAATTCACGCCGCCTAGAGACACCAAAGGTGGTAATGGTGTGTTGCCAACCTGAGGCCGGGATGTTAGGGCTCGAGCAAAAGCAAGTTTACCGACTACCTAACCCACCGAACCGAAACACGTCATGACATTATGGCGACAGGAATAGGTAAGGTGGTAGTACCAATCCGGGCGAGTCGCTGCTAAACTCTACCACCTAGTCAGATGTCACTGTATTAGTGACGGTGAGCCTATGCTCGCCTTTTACGAGCTTCCTGGCAAGGAAGGCAGATGGTCTATTCTACAAAGGAGCCCGGACCAACACGGGGGGGGCCCGGACCAACACGGGGGAAAGGTGATTCTTAAATTTATTCTGATATCTATTAGGTATTACAATCGTTGACTAACATCCATAATTATATAAACCCACAAGCACATAATTTGTTTACTTTGGTAACCCCAAAGTAAGAAAATTGTTTGTGTAACTTGTCCAGAGTATTTTGTTTAGTACTTTTAGAATATAAATCTGTCTTTATCCCGACCGTGATTCACGTTAAATCATATGAATCGATTTTAACGAAATTGGGCTGGTAGAGGTGCTCTATGTTCCGAGGCAGGTATATATATCCCAGTAACTAAATGAGTTCTCGTGAAAGAAAGGTGAAAGTCAAAATGTGGATTGGACTATAATTTATTAATGGCTTTAATTTATTGTTTTGAAGTTATACTTCTTTTAGCGCGTTAGGAAAAAATGATGAGGGTAAATTTTTACGATGCGCGCGCACACCGTCACGAAAAACCGCCATGATGAAGTTAGCTATAGATAACATTTTAGTTTTTAAAATGATTTTTATCTTATTACGCCGAAGAAGTTTAACTTCTAACGCGTGTACATAAGTACACACACACTTTTTTTTTGTTTCGTAGTATATCCATTACATATTGTCCTGTTTTATCCCAAGTCATGGATTTTGAAGTTTAAATATTACATAATATAATAGATTAGATTAGAATGGATTTAAATAATTATCAAATTACTTGACATCCGGAATGTAGAATTTTTTTTAAATGTAATGGTTGTCTTAATCTAGTTTTTGGTAGTGTTGTTTGGGATTTTGTAATAATTTTAACCATACGTAAATGAAATAGTTTGTTTTTCTTTCACGATTGTAGGTTAGCGTTTACTACAAACAGTCACGTACGGAGTCGCGGGCATAGCTAGGCAAAAAGAAAAAAATAGTAAAACCGCCCAAAGTGACGTTGACGCTTTTTGGATATCAAGATACTAGTAATGAGCACAATTATGATCAAGATTTACTACACTAGTTTTTCATACACAGACGATATAAATTTAAGGTGTCGGTTTGGGTAATGAAACTTACCAATACAGACTCTTGGTCCATCCCCGAATGGCAAATACACAAATTTCGGTCGTTTGTTTTCTTCTTCGGTTGTAAAACGATCAGGATAAAACTCCTCTGGTCTGTCGAAATATTTCTCATCAAAATGCAGAGCTTGAGAAGGTATAATTATCTTAGTTCCAGGATCAATAGAGATACCCAATTTTTTGATTCTATAATGCTTGGTACATTCTCTATTTAAGTATCCTACCGGTGGAAGTATTCTTAGAGATTCTTTAAAAGCTCTCTCTAAGAGAGTCATTTCAGCAACAGCTTCGTAACATAATTTATTGTCATACTTTGCAAGAACTTCATCAATTTGTTGTTGAATCTTGTTTTGTAACTCAGGACGAAAAGCAAGTTCGTGTAACGTGTAACTCGAAGACGATGAAGATGTTTCAAATCCTGCAGCAAAGAATACAAATACTTGCGCTGCTAAACATTGTAAATCCATCACCATTTCTGATAGTTTTGGAGTACCATCTGGATTTTTGTGCTCCATAGACTCTCCTATCAATTTTCCTTTATTCATCAGATCTAAAAGTTGGTCAATAAAGTCATTTCTTCCAATCGATTTATAATTACGTTTTTCTAAAATGGAGGTGACAATTTCCATAATGCTTTTTTCCACGTCCTTATCAAATACAGTAACTACGGATCGGATTTCAGGTATTAGCTCCCATAAACTAAAACATATTTTCTGTGTTAACGAATTAGTGAACATTTTTCTTCCTAATTGAGTAAAAGCTGAATTTTCCGTATTGATTGTATCCATTTCAATTCCAAAGCCACAGACACCAATGAATTCCATTGTAAAGCGAGACGTTATGTTTTCAGCGTCAAAATCACCACCTTCTGAGACAATTTTCTCTCCCAATTTTTGAAGTTTATTAGCACATTGAATTATCAAAGGGAACATTGCTTTTATCTTGGCTGAGGTAAAGATTGGTGTTAAACCTTTTCTTAGAAGTTTCCACGTATCTCCTTCAGCATGAAAAATATTTCTCAGCATAGGTTCTTTTTCTGTATTTCTGGTCAGGCCTCGTGAGTGAAAATATTCAAAATCAGCGCTCATAATATCTTTTATTATTTCGGGGTCTCTTATGATCAGCTCAGGCGTAATCCCACGATAGTATCCAACTACTGCTTCATCAGGATATTTATTATATAATTCACAAGTAACTTCAACTAAGGTCTTTTTTCTAAGTACCACTTGTAAATGATTACCGAATAGTGGTAGTGGATAATCATGTTTTATATTTTTCTTTAACCAATGCGTTTGATTTCTTGTTGAATAAAAATATAATAATAGTAATAACAGAAGAAATAATAATAGAACCATCTTGTCTTCACAATCACTTATAACTGGTCAAATGAAGTCGAGACTAGATCATTTATTATGATATTCATGTTTTTGTGATAGTAATGAGATCATGTTATCATAGCTTTGTAAATTATGCTATCCGGTAGAGGTTGTCGTATCTTCATCATGACTCAACAAAATTGAAGTTACTCGTCACAAAAAAACCGCTTGTTTATACCAACCTCGTAGACATGTATATTTTAAGTTTTTTATTATAAGATACTTAGTGAATATTCTTCTCAGTTGAGAGTAATAAATTTTGAATTTTGTCACAATATTATTCCTTTAGTAATTTTAGTTTAACATTATGATTGACTTTTTTAAGTGGTAGGTCAGTGTTCAGTTAACAACCACACGGGTCTCCTGATGGTAAGAGATAACCTTGCCCTATAGACACTATTGATGTAACACGTGGGTTGCTATCCTACGACTGGATTGTTAGACCTGTTGTGCAAGTTACCACTCAGTTCCATATAAAAAGATAACAACTAAAAATTCTCTTAAACTTCATTGTCTATGTTGTAGAGCCCTTTTTTACACGTAGTTATTTTTGTACGTATGACAATATTTTGCATGATATTTATCCGTAGAAATAGGAATACATAAAGAAGTACAACAATGTTCTATAGCAAATTTAGTTAAATGCATAGCGTTGGAGTCGACATATAACTATGCAACATCTCTTTGTCTCTTTGTCTCTTCTTAACATATATTGATATTATGTATGCCAAAGGAGATAACGATGTTTTTGAAAATGATAATTTTCGCATGAATAAAAAGTGAAGTCTTTATAATCCTCATGCTTGCCATGTATGCCATATTTAGTTTTAAAGTTTATGTGATGTACTATTGCATTTGTCGATGTTTTATTTTAGGAATAAGAATTAAGTTATTTAGCCTGTAATTTCTGAAGTACAAAATTTATGAGTTCAAGAAATGTATGGACTAATTTGTCAAGTATAGGGTATCAAACAAAATATTTCCAATGGTTTTCCTTTTATCACTTTAGTATATTCATATGAAGATTTATGCTTTTTTGGACAGAGTTAAAAATAATGGAAAAATCCTTGAGTCCTGGCTGCGCGGTTGCTCACAATGTGTGTTTTTAAATGAAATACAGTCCAATTGGTGTGATATTGTGACAGGCGTCCCACATGGATGTATTTAATCATGTACTGTTTTTCATATTTATTAATGCAATAATTTCTTCAAACTTTCATTTGTATGCTGGTGATTTGCAGATTTACTGTCATTTTAGTATTTTGGATGTGACTAGCGCCTTGAATTCTTTGATTGTATGTTGATCTACTTGCAATACTAAGCTAATAGACTGCTTCTATATATTTTTTTCTTGGTAGCAGATATTTTCTTGGATCTATTGTTTTTTCCAGTCTACCAGCTATAGTTTAAAACGGGTCTCAGATCCTTCTATCACTTAGTCACAATTTGGTACAGAAAATATCGATTTAATAACTGATTAAAAGTTAAAACTTATTAAAATTAATAGTTAATCTTAATTTAAAGTCTATCTCTCAATGGCTTTTTGGGCTCCAGCCCTAAATCGAGGTCCTTTTACTAAGCCTCTACTGTCTATCTACCCGTCACAGGGTTCAACACTTCTACTTCTTCAAAATTCAAAAAGTATCAACAGGTTCAACAGTAAAACTAAAATGCACTTACATGAAATATTTTTTCAATACAAATATGATACGTATTGGACACAAAATAAACAATTCAAAACGAGGACTTTTGTTTTTTCTGTCGGCACGTCTGTCTGTTTACTTTTCGTGCAAAACTACTAATTTATAAAAAAATCTTTCTTAATTCTTTTTACTTTAATTGTTATTCTTTTCTTTCTTTTTATTTATTATATTTTTTATTTATTTTTAATACCGTAAGGGAAGGTAACGTAGTGATTTTTAGTAATTCTTAAAACCTAAAGATTCTCAATGTGTGAGAGTTTTGAAATGCCTCTGTGATTGGTTGCTCTATAAATTTCTTTTAGCCTTTTTCATTATTGTAAGCATGAAATAGACTTACATTGTGTATAATAGTCGCGCATTTAACAATCCATATTTAGATCGAATTTCGCTAATACTAGCATACATAAAACATAAATCATAGATCTTAAAATCTAACATTACAGTTCATGTTTTAATATTAAATAAAGAATATTATGAAAAGTGTAATGCTTGTTATTTCAAAAGAGTAATCATAAGAACCAAAAACAGATTTTAATGCGCTGTAAACAAAGCAACAGTCACCGCTACCAGAATAGCTACGGAATGCCGGATATTTGTTTTCGTTAGTAATCACAGGTGACTAGAACATTTCAGTTGCAGAAGCCAGTGCGAGTTTAAACAGTGGACGCGTGCGCACGTTCAGAAAGAAGCTTCAACCACGATTGACGGCGAAGTTGTAAAAGTGTAAAAGTGAGGAGATATTTTATTTGAAACTGTTACAAAATGAAGATCATACCAGTCGACGATAATGTGACGTGTATGGGACAGGATAACGAACCAACTGTTGAAGCAGAAGTTTCCAAATTAACCAAAGAGGACTTGAACAGGTTGGTCAAATATTTTATTTTGACTAAATTAATTTTAACATTAAATTCTCATTATTTTATTTTATATAATTATTATATTTATGTCGTATGTTTTTTGTAATTGTTATTCTAAGTTACATTTGTACTGAGTAAATTATTTTATTTTTAAAGAAAAAGGATTTTAGGACGGAAACATTGGTTAGGATACTGAATTCAGGCGCCTGCAAAGATGGTCTTATTATTAATAAAATATGAACTTGGCCAATCACAAGGGCTGTCTTTTTAAAGAGATTCTTTTTCTTAATAGAATCAGATTTCTTCAGAACAACTGTTAGTATAAAATAAAGATTATCTAATTTAGTGACAACAGATTTAGAATAAGAATTTAGTTAAACTAAGCTAAGTATTAAACTACATTAAGAATTAAATAGTTCGATATCAGTTTTGAGAATAACGTATACATCCCTAAAAAAATATTATTAAGTAAGTATATTAATTAAAAACTATGACAAAAATGGATTTGATGTCGCAAATGGTAAGATTTTAAAAACAAAAATCTACGTAAAAATATTAAATCACACCTACACTATTTAGTTTTTGTGTTGTAATATTAATTTTAATGGACAAACCTAAATAAACACGATAAGAAAAAAAACAATTAAAAAATGAGTGATACGAATGAATGTTACGGTTTGGTCGGCTATTGTTAGTCACATCCATAATAATTTCAACCCTAGACTAATCAAATTATACACATGTGTAGATGTTAATCATGTATTGATAAGAGGATTAAAGAATTCAAGTCAAGTTTCTGAATGATGTTTCGTCATTTAAGCACTAAAAATATTTAGTTGTCTGCACAATGTCTATTTCATTCATTAATCCAATACCACATTTAGATTAAAATTAGTAAAAATTAAAATAAATAAGCAAAAAAAAGTAGAAGAAATAAAATAGAGATTAAAGATGTAAAAATTTTAATATCATTATGAGTTATGGATCGATAGTTTTGTTCAGTAATGGTAAAACGTACCGTAATCGTATAGATTATGGCATGTGGCAAGTTCGCGCGAACGCTAGGTCAGACACTCTGGCTGGCTGCCAGGATGACACAACCAAGAGGTATGCCGCTTCTGTTTACGTACGACGCGTTCTGACAACAATCTCTTGTTGTTATTCTGAGTTGCTGAAACTCATTTTCAGAGTTTTCAACTGATTACATAAAATTTTACTTACATCGCATTTATTATGTAGTAGAATGCTGTCCAGCAGCTGGCACAGATTGGCCATACCTGTTCCTGTTGCCATAATAATAGTGGAGAGAGGACTATGGAGATGCATAGTCTTGTTCGTTTGTGACAAGACCCTGACCATAAAATTAGGCAACGCACCAGTAAAATGTATGGTGTGTATGGTGACGATCGTTTATCACGAGGAGAAGCAAGCAGGAACTTGTTCTCTATCTTGTAAGAAAAAAAATGTTGATTTAAGATTTATGTTTTCAAGCATCATATAGCTATTAGCTGATTTAAAATGGCTCCCCTATTCGACTGAATATTGCCATGAATTGTAATCAGAATATTATGTTTGTCCCAACAGAGGCTGTCCCCTCGGCGTGTCTCGTGTGATAGACTTAGTCTATGTATGTGGAGCCCACGCATCACCTGGTGCAGTGAAGGCATTAAATCCAGGTCTCGTGGTGAACGCTGCGCCAGAACTTCCTCCACCTCCAGAAGATTATGTTATGCGTCATTACGTTCCACTACTGGACACTCCAAACTCAGACATTTTTCCTTATCTGGATGAAGTAGCTGACCTAATTCATGAGGTAAATATATAGGAATAGTGGTCCACCTTCGGACACTATTTCATTCCTGTGAATAAAGAACCAAATCTTGGTGGAAAGGAATTTCAACAGTCGATGATGATATTCTACAAAATCAATATACAGGCTCGATCATAGATTTTTATGGGCTCCATCCGTTTATTACTCGTATTTTATCCGGTTATTACTTTATATCTTGAAACTTAGACAGCGAAACGATATTCGAAGATCATTGCTTGGTCTTACAAGATGATATGGAAGTTAGAATCAAAATTCAATTTCTATGCTGTGTTGGTCCGGGTCCTGCCTCATTCTCTGTCTCGTTGCCAGACAGCTTCATAGAGTCAAGCATAGGTTACATGGGTCATTTACAACAAGAAGATTTGCGGTTGTACTGTGCAGCAACTTACCGGATTTAGACATCCACTTAAATATTCCTTGCGCCATAATGACAGAGTCATGTTCCGATTTGAACAGGAGGGTATCAGGTAGACTTGTAGGTACAACTGGCACCTATCTTGTCTACAGGCCACAGGTCCTTGTCGTAAGGAGAGCTGTTTGTTCGTTGTCTCTTGTGAAAAAAATGGTTCTGCAATAACAGAAACATTTTGCTCCACAGGTCGTGTCAAGGAATCAGAGCGTCTTAGTTCATTGTGTGGCTGGTGTATCCAGATCAGTAACTCTCTGCTTGGCATATCTCATCAAATGGCACAAAATGACGCTGAGGGACGCGTATCACCATTTGAAACAAAGACGGTATGTATATAAAATGGTATATTTATTTTCAACTGGTCCATCACCAACATAGCACTATTAGTAGTTTGTAGTGAAGCAAAATGCTTAGGTTTAACTGACCCTGCCGTCACAATTAGAAATATTCTGGTTCTGATTGTGGGGTAGCTGGCTGACTTGCAAATTAGGCCTAATACCCGATTACAAGTCAGCGACACATCTACAACATGTATGGTTTGATGTTGTTAAGAGATAACCATGGCTAGATTCAGATATTTCCTTATCAAAAGAATCACCTGATAAAGATTTAAACGATATTTTTTATTATTTTTCTATAAACAATTTTTCTCTAACACACAAAGTTAAAGTTAAATTGTCAATCTGTCAATAGGGTGCTGGTACTAGTTTCAGAAACACGTTTCTTTTGTTTTGAAGTCTCGCTCTGAGTATGAAAATACTATCATTTAAGAGGTAGAATACAAGATTCATTTATTGCGCTATCATACACAAACATGACGACACGAACATTTGCGCAAGCGTCCTGCGCCGTCTTACGAATTTTCGATCTTACGATCTGACGCGAGTTTAGAAGTTTTTACCCATTCCAAAAAAGTGCGCAACGCCTCTAAAGAAGTTTTCACTTTAAAAATGAAAAATGTTATAAAAGTTTATCACAAAGCAAGATGTAAAGGATTGGTTTGGCTCCGCCCTTATGACAGAATCTACGCATGCTTCATGGAACGCTGCCGGGTTATTTATGAGATACCACCAGAATTTTTTAGTTGTTTCACGTCAGAAGATAAATTAGCATTTCCGACCTTTTGCGTGTAGATTGTTAAAATGCGGTTATTTAAAAACATAACGCTGTATAAAACATATTGTGTGTACATATATTTTTATGCCATTTTAATTGGTTTTTGTTTTCACTGACTTTTGAATCTGTTTCTTATTAAATTGCCAATATTAAAAATTATTTGCTCAACTGTGCCATTTTATGTAAGCCTTACTTTTGAATAATAATTAACAAGTTCTTAAAATTTTAGGTATTCATTAATTACTAGTAATTACATTTCATTTCAAATGAAAGATGCTTTTCGGAAAATAAACGTGACGTAAGTCAAACGATATGATTGAATTCTCTTGGAAAACATCAAAACATACAGTGTAAATCATGGTGCTATCTTATTACTGGAGGTTACACTCCTAACAAAGAACTGAGCCCTTACCATGAGTTTGCCAAGTTTACTATACTTGCTACCGTCTTTGTAAATTATTTGTATTAAAACTTTGGACAGCATCTCTATTGGTAACTAAGAGAAACACATTTTTAGACCAAAAGTGCCATAGATTTTGACAAATAACTTACCGAACGCAATCTATGCCAACTCATGGTAAAGGCTCTGATCACATTTCCAAATGTCGCACTTTAATGTACTGACTTCTCTTTCGTCTTGAATTTGTTAAGTGACTCACAATTAGACTCTTAGAAAGAGAGATGGTGTAAATAGACGGGGTAGAATTCCTTACGTCAAATTTGTGTATTCTCGGGAATATAGTTACGTTTATTTACGCCTACGCGTGGTGACGTAACGTTGACGTTTTAGAAGTTCTAAAAAAGACGGACGAACCTATCTATTATGTATTTTATCGTTGTTAAGCCTTAAATCGGCCTTTAAGACTAGGATCTATGGTTCACTAGTTAGATTGTGATAAAATTGTTGCGGGACAATTTCGGAATCATTAGCTACCTTTCGAAAAAACTGTGATCAAACCGTGACGTTATAACAAAATTGCAGTCGGTTTTTTGCAGTTTTGAGCTTGAATTATAAACGCTGATTGGCTTGGTATAATTTTTAAAGGTTTTTGTAAGCTCGTACGTTTCCCATAATTGTTTAACATTAACCGATGACGCTGTGACCTTTGCAACAGTATAATTTAGTCCAATACGAGTTTTTAAAATGGACTCTTAATTATTAACGTGCCACTGCTATAAGATTTATCTGTTACTAATAAGCCCCTCCTTCGCAGGTCCCAAATTCGACCGAACACAGGATTTTTCAAGCAGCTTATCAAGTATGAGGAAAGGTTATTTGGAGAAGCGTCTGTAAAGATGGTGTACTGTGAAGCCATTGATAAGGAAATCCCTGATGTATACGAACCTGATTATAGAGGCATGACTTGGTTTAGACAGCGATATGGGCCAATAGAAAGAACTTGAGGCTTTCAAACTCTACTTGAATAATGATTAAATATGCTAAGGATTTCCATTAATTAAAATAGAAGAAAACTGTTAAAAATGACAAAAGTCAGAAGACGACAGTATGTCCGGGTTCAGAAGGTAGGGCAGCAGGTAGACTTGCACAATAGGTCTAATATCCCGGCCACAGGACAGAACATATTATATGTTATATAGGCTAGGTCGTCTTTAACCACCAGGAGAGTCATACGCTTGTTGTCTAATTACATGAAAAAGATAAAGATGAAATAATGTTAAAAGTACAAAAAACGAAAATACGTAAATGACGCTCAATGCTTACATAAAACATTAGAATTAGAATTATAAACACACACATTAGAATTTACACATTTGTTATTTTTTTAACAGAGTAATTGGTGGTCAGTAAATAATGTATAAATTTAATCACCTTAATTTATAGTAGCGTCATGATACGATGGCCAGCTTGACGGTCGTACATGATTAAAAATGTATACCTATTTTCTTTTTATTAAAACTTAATAATAAGCTATAGTTTAGGGAATTTACCGAGACGCTCATGCAAATAGCAATGTTTCAACGCAAAATACTACCCTATTACGTATAATTTATGGTAAAGGTCCGACCAATTTCACTATTTCTAATCGTTTATAAATATCGTTTATTTAACTTTTGATAGTAGCCAAAAAATAATTATAATAATGCGATTAAAAGAGACAGCTACTTACATTATTTTGACAGCTGTCAAAAAATAACTGGTTGGACTATGTACTCGTATAGTAATATTTAAACAATAGTGCTTTAAAATCACATTACTGATTTAAAATTCTAATTCTAACCAATCCAATGATAGGCAACTATCATTGTAACAAGAACCAACAGCCAAAAATAAAAATATCTAACATTAAGTAAGTAAATATATATTAAGAAGACTGAGGAATGAACGGTTGAATGTATAGAATGAACTAGATAAAGTAAAAAAGAAATTATAACTACAACAATATTATTATTCTATTCTATTTTTTAAGACAGCCACACATTATGAGAACGGATGTTGTAAAAAGATATCGCTTTGTGTGAAATCTCTGTGTAACATTTGAAATCCATACATTAATGTGACATTTACTAATCTTTAATGTCAACTAAAATAATAAAATCATGCTTGAAGTAAAAAATACCCGAAACTGGATTTGATCCAAGGATCTTCATCTTGAACTTGACGTTTTTCGACCAAAAATATGTCAAAATTCCTTTCATAGGGATTTGTTTTTTATTTGAAAGTGAACTCAGGTAGGGGAAAAGTGCTAACGTAATGTCTACTTTTTCGATATTTATACTACGAGTGTTATACATGCTATTTCCAACCATTTATTTATTTTTTTATAGCTAAAAAAATACACTATTACGATACGAATTCAGGAGACAGCGATAGTACATGAATTTAAGAGCTGTCAAAAAATTTACAAATGGTTGGACTCAGTATAGTAAATTTTACCTACTTAATAAAACGTGTGAGCATTACCAAATAAGATATAAAATATTTATAGTATTACTCAAATTTGAATCTGAAGATCACCTTTGTGCACCTAAGTTAAATGTTATAAGTGAAAGAGTGTGTATTATTTTTTTTTAAATTTTGGTGTTCAATAAAGTGTATTCATTCATTCATTCAAATTTGAAATTTTAATTAAATCTTTATAATAATGAATGTAAGTTGTAAAAATATGTTGTAAGAAATAAAATTATTGTGATAAAATTGTTAATATGAATTTGATTGTAATTTTAAGGATAATGGGACCAAAATAAAATGTTTTTTTAATTATTTATATAGTTTTTATTGAAATAAGTTTTTATATTTAAACTTTGTTTGTGTTACATACACAGTCATACAAACATACTCTTGTTTGTTTATTACTACGGAAAAATAAAATTGCCATATTTTTTTCCATTTCTAATTTGTAGTAAAAATGTTTATAAGTTTTTAAAGCTACGTTCTATATAATAGTTAGGCGCAGTAAAACTGCAAAAATCTATTCCAACCATTTCATTAGGTACCACGTCGCGATTTGATAATTCATTTTTTAGAAGATAGCAAAATGTTCCAAAATGGTCCCACACAAACTTTATCGACATACTAGGAGTAGTTTTTGACTTATATCCCTATTTATCACTTATAAGTGAAAAAATATGCAATATGCAGTGTTACTCAAAAGCCACTAGTCGGATCATGATAAAACTAATATGGGACCACCTCAAAACATCAAAATCGGTTGGCTATTGGCCTAGTAATTACGTAACAAATATAAAAAATAACAAACAGTCGAACTGAGAAGAAGGCAGAGGTTCCTTGTTTAGAGTCGGTTAAAAACAAGCTAAACGTAAATTGAATGCGTTGCAACTTTTAAATTTCATGCATAACCAGAAGTTTGTTGATGAAATCCATGTGTTTATAAATAAACAAATCAGATGTATGTCGATGCCAGCAAGTTCCAGACATGCAGGGCTTCCATTTATTACAAGGTTTATAGTTTGCCTCGCTCGTTTTTCTTCTTCAAAGTAAGTCAATTCTTACAAATAAATTTTGATACAGAGTTTAGTTGAAGTCTTGTATATTCAAATTTTAATTTAGTCAGTATCAGCATCAGTGCCAGTCCTTTGATTAAAGTAGAGCGAAATTTTCTTTAAGCGCATTTTAGTCGGCATTATAACAGACTAGCTGTTACCCCCGGTTTTGCCCATTGATAAGAACTTTCATACAAATTTTCAGCCGCTATTTCAACCCCTTAGGGGCAGAATTTACAGAAATGATGAAATCTACTCATTTTTAATAAGTAGCCTAAAAATAAA
>NJDC01002036.1:48691-62299 GCA_002245475.1 Calephelis virginiensis | reverse complement strand
TAAAATTTAATTTCTTTCTAATCGATAGTTCAATTTTTATTAATGAAACATACATTTATGTGATTTCGTTTTCCTTTATTTTTTAAATGATGTGGAAATTTCTCTCTCGTACGCGACACGAGTGTTAAAATTTTTACAATTTTTAACGGTGATAAAGTTATATTCTTTCACCTGTCAGCATATTTTTCTACCCCTTATACAATGAATCCAGAGAAGTGAGTTTTGGTTGAATTTGGGAAGACTTGACATGTTTGACATTATTTTTCACCAGCTTTACCCGCAACTTCGTTCGCGACTGTAAGCGTTGAAACTAGCAAATCGATATCAATCGTAAAAGGTAGACAAACTATTGCATTCGTATTTATAGCACATATGGTAAAAACTCATTACAAATTTCGAAAACCAGCTTAAGATTACATACATAAATACAAACATATATCATAGTACATTCAAATATCGCTCTATATTCCGGTTTTCAAGTTGTTTGGTCCCTTACTTTATATTGTTGTTATATCTGTCGTTTCTAAACTACAAAATTTAAATAAGTAAGTAAGTAAAATGCAAAGCTCACGAAGATATAGGCTAGATGTTACACTCACAAAGAACTGATGTCATTTCCAAATATTGCTCAGCCTATCTTATATAACGGCCTCTGTCTCATTTTGACTTCCTTAATTGACTTCACAAGACAGAAGAACCCTCTGAACACGTGGTCCGACTGCTTCGTCCGACTAGTCGGACCACGTGAACATTTTTTTTCCTGTTGGTTCGAAGAAGAAATCGGACTATGAAGTCTTACAATTCTTAAGATAACATGGTCCGACCTGTAGGGTTACACTTGAATCTCGATATCATGCGAATTGGAAATTGGAATCGTATATGTCACTTTAGGTACTTTTGCACACAGTTCTAGCGGATTATTAACAATAAGTTACAAATGAATTCAGCTTATCTGACAAAACAATTTATTGTTTACTATTAACAAAATGTTATTTATTATGCAGTATTGTGTTCAAGAGTACCTAAAATGACATAGTCGATTCCAATTTCCAATATTGCATGAATCGAGCTTCAAGAGCAACCCTACTGGTCTGACCTACACTCACGGCACATTCAATCGCCAACCGGTAGGCAGAGAGTATCTAGTGCCAGACCTTACGATCCTGACAACTTTCTCACATTTTTCTAAGTATAAATTAAAAATGTCGACAATAGTTAATCTAATGGATATGTTGTATTATGTGTTAATATGAAATTATCACGAGAAATAGTTTCCTTGGATCGTTTTTGTTGCCTAGCACATTGCATACTACCCTTGATTTTTATCAAGTTCAATGTCGACTCCTTTTCTAGCACTTTTAATTGTTTAAATAAATTTTTAAGTTTAAATAAGGTTTTTTTAACGATCATTTGGTTAATTTTTGAGTGCTACCTTTCAAGGCTATTTGTCGTACGAATTTTTTAGTGAAAATAGACCATTTAGTCCTAAAATTCTCATTCCTTAACCACTGTCGTTCTACGTACCTACTTCTTAAATTTTGCCATACCTGGAACATCAACTGGAATCTCATCTAATATGTATACCCAACCGTCTTTGATTAAATTAGATGGCAAAAAAGATAACATCATTGTCAAAGCTACAATTCTTTTATTGCTTAGTGGTTTGGTGACTTCATACTTCGTAGCTTTTTTTCACACTACCCTTGCGAAGTGATAGAAGCAACCTTTGATCACAGCTTAAAAATAACAAATAATAAATACCCCTGGACAAGTTACACAAATAGAATCTAACTCCAAAGTAAGCAAATTATATGCTTGTGTTATGGGTTTTAGCCAACGATTGTAGTACATAGAAATATTTAAATAGATACCAGAATAAATGTAATAAACACCCAGACCCGGAAATGCAGACAAATGCCTACCCCCATCGGGAATCGAACCCAAGCCTCGCAGTTGATCGGTGTGGTTAGGCGTGTACGCTAGCCACTCTACCAACGACACACTTCTTATATTGCCTTTATTGAAGCTGCTTTATAATCAGTCATGTCAGTCATTTAACATTATTATATAACTTTCTGTTGTTTTTGTTGTTGAAAACATAAATGACTGGTATACTATTCAAAACAGTAGAACTGGGACTAGCATCGCCATGTATAGTAAACTATTGTTCAAATGGTGATGGGCAACTATTAAAAGTGCCGTCACCAAACACCAACAAGAAAAAAGTTCACATGACCGATTAGTCGGAAGAAGCGGAATTGCGATTCCTTGCAGTACGATTAATCGAATTAACGGGAAAAAAAAATTCACGTGGTCCGATTAGTCGGACGAAGCAGTCAGACCACGTGTTCAGAGGGAGACAGAATAAGTGAGAGAGTATATTCATTATATATTACATACAACCAGACAGTGTTATAACAGTTCCTACTGTGACTGCCAGCAAATATAGCGAGTAAGTTTATTATATATTAGGTTATTTTCTAAAAATACTAGCTGTCCCGGTGAACTTCGTTCCACCCATTCAGTTTGTATGGTAAAAGTAAAGTATTGTTTTTCCCATTTTTATTGCAATTTTCCATGTTTTTCTCTTCATTAGAAACTTCTTTGATTAAATCTAAAACAACAAAGAACGAATTATCCACTTCATTTCAGTCGCTAGGATGTTAAGCGCTTAATAACATATTTAGCAATTCGTTTTTATATTATGGATTCATAATATAAATCAAAATGGATTCTTCTTCGTGGATCTTTGGTTTGACTGAATATCTGACTTCTAATTCATGATTGATGGATTGAGTGACCTTTTGCAACGAGTCTGTAATAGACGCCTTATTTAAACAATACTTTATTGTACATACTACAACAACAAGAAAACACAATTATATGACGGAGTATAAAAACCGAGCTTACCTCTGACAAGAGGTATTTTACAAATAATAATCTAAAGAGAAAAAGACCACCGCAAGTGCAAGGTAAAAAAGTTGTTATGTCATAAAAAAAGTTTCAATATTGGTTTCGATGATAAAATGCTCATACAAATATTTTCGTATGGACTATCTGACCTTGTGTGATTCAGCCACTTGTACTCATCTACTGTCGTAATCATTTTACAGTGTTGCGAGTAAACAAAAATTCGTGACCTCTATTTCTCGCATTCCGAACTATTTGTGTTTCATTTTTAATGAGGACGATCTCAGGACGTCGTATTTGTATATTCACGAATTGCAACATTCGATTCTAATCTTAGATTTATAAATGCCATCCACAATTTTTGATTTACGGAAAGTTACCGATTTTTTTCTTTTGTATTGGTTGCATGTTAGTTTTTAATTAAATATATGTATTTTTGTATATGTATGTATATGTGACATTAATTATTTCGAATCCACGAAAATATTTATGATTTAGCTCGTCCATCTCACTTCGCACGAGATACAAAGTCCTTTCTTTAAGTATGAGATGAAAATTATTTATTTGCGGAATAAATTTTAATTTGTGTTAGAAAGATATTAAAAACTTTTAAGCACTCTAACAAATTATACCACATCACGATTTGAAAATATTCTTGTGTTTATATTTTTTTTATTTACATATACAATTTAAACATTATTTTTATATTAATTACAAATAATTCTAAACAGTAAATATATTGAACCCCATCTACAGTAGTCCATAGGTCGTAACTCTATCTACCGTTTCCAAACTTAGGCAGTCAGGATAAGAAACTGCAAAACAAAATCCAACCGATATTTATAACATCAATTTTATTATTTTTATGTTTTACAATTCCAATGGAAGACCAAAAAACAATACTAAAAAAATCTGCAATTCTTAGCACAAAATATAGATAGATAGTGACCTTTAAATATTTGAAGTCTAAATGATGTCAAAAGGAGAAACGATAAACTTTGAAAGGCATATTCGCACATCATTGGAATTCTTGCAAGAGCAAGTAATAATATGAAAATTTATAGAAGAAGGCGTTACTTTACGGAAATGTATTCTGAAATCCAAACAAAATTATTAAGTTTGCAATTTTCCGCCAAAGATTTTTTTTGAAAATTGCAAATTAAATAATTTTATTTGGATTTAAGTCGAATTATATTGATAGTTCGTAAAAGTGTCGTACGAGGTTACGTTTTTTTCGGAATTGCACACGTGGATGAATTTAATTTAAACCAAACAACTCTTTAAGCATTCCTTAATATAGATACGGAGGAAGACACAGAATTGTGCCAAAAGTTGAAGGATGTATCAAAAAACTTAATAAAGATGGATGTGCAGTCGGAAACTCCAAATACACAACATACCGAAAGATCAAATCGATTTCAAATTTTCATTGATTTTTTCCACATCTCAGCATTTCAAACGATAGCTATAAATTGCATATCACCGAAAGATGATGAATGTTTAAAAATATATAACATCTATATGCCCGTATCCATAGAAACGTAGGCAGAGGAGCAACCAGTTCACCCATAATTCGAAAAGACTCTAAGGCACAATATGTGATAGTCGCTAAACTTATAATCAACCACGCACATGTCTAATCCCGGTTAATATTATTTTTTTAGAAGATTTAAAAACACATTTTCTGTATATTGTCCGACCTTGTTGGTCCGGGCTCCTTCGCAGAATAGACCAACTGCCTTCCTGCCAGGCGGCTCGTAAAAGGCGAGCATAGGCTTAACGTCACTAATATTGAGACATCCTACTAGGTAGTGGAGTTTTGCAGCGACTGGCCCGGATTGCTACCACTGCCTTACCTATTCCTGTCGCCATAGCGTCCATTCTTACCGTTGACGTGTTCCGGTTCGGAGGGCAAGGTAGTCGGTAAACTTACTTTTGCTCGAAGCCTAACATCCCGGCCTCAAATTAGAAACGCACCATTACCACCTTTGGTGTCTCTGTAGGCGGCGTTTCTTACGATCAGGAAATCCATCTGCTTGTTTGCCTTCCATTATTATAAAATAAAAAAGACCTGGGAACCCAACCCAGAACCTCGTGAAATCCAGTCCAACAACTAGATCGGTAGATCACAGAGGTGGTTATATACTTATGATTATAGAGTATCAAGAAATTTTATAATGAAGAATGTTTAGAGGGAAATGCCAAAAACACCATGCCAAAAATCAAATTGATTACAAATTTTCTATTCATTCACACCTATACTTCAGTTATGCAAATGATGCGCTGAACATTGCAAATTGCACAACCTGGTAACTCATATCATATCAAACATTTGTCATGTTCTATATAAGTCTCCTCACAGTGGCCGGCATACCTTTGTGCATACCGTTCTATATTTACCACCTCTGACCACTCACAAACGACGATTCCGGTTGTCTCAGCGACATTCTTGCGTATTTTTGTACCACGGATTATTTGTGTTTGTATTTTTGAATTGAACGCGGGTGTAAGCTTAACGACTTATCTTTTATGGTTTGAAAAGCGTTTGATTTTACGCCAGTTAAAATTTTCTTGGGAAGACGACCGAAATGCTTGCTACTAACTAATTTAGACATACAGCTCACGTTTTGACCAAAGTGAACTACTGGAAAGGTCGTCTCGAAGGACTGTGTCCAAAAATAATTTTGAAACTTGTGCATATGTTATGAAGCTGAGTTGTGGTATTTTATTTGTTGTCTTCAATATGTCTGTATCATATATTTTCTTTATGTTATATAATAACGTTTCTGAATTTCGTGATAAGCTCATGTGGTTGCCTATCCATCTTCGCCGGATTTGTCATATTCCATCCTTGCTGTATCGTATTCTCTTTAACACATGCGTATTCAAAGAAGAGATTAAAGTATTGCAATATTGAGGCAAAATATCTTAGGTCAAGTGATAATTTTCTCTCCAAATACCCTCTCAAATACACTATTATAGCCGTTATTTTGACTCGCTATTAGTACCCCGTTATTCATAAAACTTACACCTTGTAGAAGTCAAGAAAGCTCCAAATATTAATACGCTTAAAATATATATTTTAATAATATATGTTGATGAATTCTACATTGATTCAGATTTGTTTAAAATAAAAACATTTTTTTCCATTGCCTTAAAATAGTTTTATTCCAATTTGATATTTTGTGCATAGCATTTGTTTGATTACATATCCATATCATAAGGTTGCCTGGAAGAGATCGCTGTTTTGGCGATAAGGCCGCCTTTGTGTGTCACTTAGTTTTTATCTTTTATTTTTAGTGTATTTATTTATTATGTATTTGTTGCACACCTGTTTTTTTTCTAATTTAAAACTGAGGTAATTAAAAAAACACTGCTTCTCAATAAAACATTAATTATTATTTTTGTAAGATTCTTATTAGAAGTGTATTATTTTTAACAACTTGGAAAAAAGGAGGAGATTATACTTCGATGTTATTCCAATTCTCCGACATTTTTGAACCGATTTCAAAATTCTTTTGTTATTTGAAAGAGCGTACTTACGAAGTAGTCTCCTTGTCACCAAGTTTGGATCTTTTGATGGAATCCCAAAGAATTGGAGGATAATACTTAATCTTTGTGTACTTAGATTATTGTACTTATTGGAATCAAAGTCGGGTTTTTGCCGTTTTATTGGATTAAATATCTACGTACATATACGTATCTACGTATATCATAAAAGTTTTTTTCATATTGAAAAATAGCGAACAAACACACGGCTCTCCTAGTGGTACGAGATAACCATGTTCTATAGACACTATAGATGTAATAGGTGCGTGGTCTTATGGCCGATATATTAGCCGTAAAATCGTAATTATTGCAGTGAAATGATAATTTCCAACTAAACTTACTACTTAGTTTTTCAAAATAAAGGATTTGATTTCGATTGATTTGGTCCTTATCAAACAATTTTTTATTTAAATTGTTCATATGATCAGACATCAAACAATAACGTAATGTACTTATAGATAAGAAACAGTGGGACCTCAATATACTATAAATGTTGTAGGTGCGTCGCTGGTCTGTGGCCGAAGTGTTATACCTAAAGAACAAGTCTAATACTCTTCTCTCCGGATCAGAACATGATTATGGTGGTGGAATAATGCAAGGTACTACTCAGCAATCATATTGATTGAAAATTGGCATGCTATGCTACTACTACATGTTGACGCCTACTTTACAAAAAAAGTATATTCACACCCGAAGAGGCTACAAAAAGACCCGAAGAAGCAAAGGTACAACCAGGACGCTCACGATTTGCCGAAGACATTATCAGCCGCACTCAGATATGTCAATTTATATTTTTAATCTATCATTAAGTCATAATTTTGTTTAAAAACTGTCGACGTAATGGCTGATTAAAAGATGTTTGATGTCGTTGAGAGTGGCCGTAAGTCCCATAATGTGATAGGTGGCAAAGTATAAGCTCATGACGCACAAATCCAATCCCGTGCAACGTTTTCTTTATTAGAAAATATGAAAAGGATATTTTATTTTGGTTGTCCGACCCGAGGATCAAACCCAGGACTTCGTGAAGTCAAGTTCAACGTCGTACAGACAGATCAGAGGCTACTTTATAAGCTTCAAAATTCGAGTGCTCAAGCCTATCTAGGAATTAATTTTGGTTGAAGGTTACTAGCACTTGTAAAACATACGCAAATAGTAACAAATTACTATTAGGCACGCTGAATAAAAAAACAACGCTATTTAGATACGCTATTGTTGTAATGACTCGTTGTCTATTGGTTGAAAGGAAAAATCATAATAATGATTTTGTCCTTCATTGCTTCTAATTAACACAAGGTTGAACACTGGACATCACTGGGTAGAAAATTAGACCTCGGTAATTTGGCGCAGGATCGGAAGAATCTGACTGCTCGTGAAATAATAATCCACTAGTTCCCACAAACATGGTAGAGTTCTACGATAATTCGTCCAGGTGGACAGTGGACTTTTCCTATTGCCATAATGTCATTGCTTGTCATTATAATATTTTTTGTTTATTTTAGTTGAACGCAGATGCTAACCTTTATGGCTAATAATTAATATACTTAAGCTTGATAAAATTACGCGTTTTCGCCTTTAAGTTACGCGTTATCGCCTTTGTGGTCTAGCGGTTCAGGTTGGACTTGACTGCATGAGGTCCCGGGTTCGAATCCCGGGTCGGGCAGCACAAAGGAAATTTAGTTTTTCCAATTTTCTAATAAAAAAGAAAGTTGCACGGGATTGGATATGTGCCCGGTTGGCGATAGGCTTGGCATCTATCACACTGTGGGACTTAGTGTCTTCGGCTAGTCGTGGGTACTCTGGTTGTGCATCTGCCTAGCTCTTCGGGGATATGGGCGTGAAGATGCTTTCTTTTGAGTTATGAGTTTTAGCAAATTTGGACAAAATTATTGAGAATCAGTCATAAGTCGCCTTATCAGTCATATCAGGGTTATAGGTTAAACGTCATTACTTATTCAAAATTTTCTAAGCTCAAAAAGTTAAATTTTGGGTAGCAGGTAGACTTGCACAGTAGACCTTCCATTCTAGCCTCCGGCCAGCAACGCACCTGTAACATTTATGTTTTCTAAAGGTCATGCTTCTCTCTTACCATCAAGAGATCCGTGAGATAGTTCGCTGGCCTCTCACATAAACAATATATCTGTCAGTCAGAATGAGTAATGTAACTAACAAATTATAAAGATTTATGTACAAGTGTAATGCCCTTCTAGTTATATAAGCTAAACCTAGTCTTACCGAAGTCGTCGAAGATGCCACGGTCTTAGAAAAATAAATTCGACTCTTACAAACTAATTGGCAGAAAGCATTTGGTACAAAGTCTGGAACCTACACACGAAAAAATATCAACATTTTAATGTGCCCAGTTAAAGTATCCCTAAAAATTTTACGCCGCTGAAGTCATTTAAATATGCTTTACTAAATCGTAAAAAGGAAATTTATTATTTAAATTTCAAGAAAATACGGAATGGGGTCGCGATAATAATATGAATTCGGAACATACAATATTTTTATAGAACTTGTAGGTGGACATAAAGTGACACAAAATAATGACTTTTTTATATTACGGTTTGTGTAATATGATTAATTCATATCTGTATACTTGTGCGAAAGAAATGTGGGAAAACGAGAAAAGGTATGGTCCAGTGCATCTGACATGAAACGTGAAAAATTACCAAAATATAGTGTGTATTTGACACCGTAACGAAAACTTCTGTGGTAGTTTAGATACATATCAGACTTTAAAATTCCTTTTACAGTTTTTGTCGGAAACTAGTAGTTAAATATTTAGCAGTTTTTCTGTCCGCAATGTATAGCGAACAAAGTATATGCGTTATAACGCGCGTTGCGAGGTGTAAGTGCCGACCTATTACGCTGTTTTATTACAATGCTGTTTTAGTAAAAATGTGTTATTTATTAGATATTAAATAAAAATCAGATTCAGATAGTATTAATGAAATAATATTGAAATCAATTAAAAAAAAGACGGTTTGCACTCCGGGAGTGCCGGCAGAAGTGAAAATTTGATATTAACGTTGTGCATTTTTGATATTTTGGAAAGGTTATGTAATAATTTTACACAAATTGCTTGAATTATCAGTATGAAAGTATGTACTATCATTTATTTGGTATAATACATTAGCCTTGTGCTTAATCGGACATTTTTGGATTCGCAGTGTAATCGTACAATCCTACCTAGTAATTTGTACCTACCTATTAGTACTCTGTGCTAAACCATTAAACTTCAGTACGCTACCTATCTACTAGTACGGCCACTTCATAATTTACCTCAGCCAGTTAAAATAGTATTACTTATGAGATAAAATATGATGAAATATTTAATTTTTCAAACTTACATAATTCGGTTCAATATAATATATATGTGTAGATCGATTTTCTTTCTACTGTTAAACTTACAACTTTTTCGAAAACAGCTAACTTCTTCACAATGTTGTACTGGAATTTCTATTAACTGAAAAAACTATGATATACCTATAAGTCGCAAATAAATTAAAAGATTTTTTACTAAGCTAATTTCTATTTTATCTACAACAAACTGCAAATCATTCGAAGCCAGAAACAGTTAACACTTGACAGTACAATTATTTAATAATTCAGATCAACGCGAGGGGCCGACCCTCAGTAGTTTACACTCACTCGTGCTGGTATTATCCATTGCGAATACTATACTGTTCGGAAACATGTAAGCAATACAAAAACAGCAATGAATCTACGTATTATTTTAGATCTCGCGCAAGCGACCTGCGCCCTCTTATTCGCGCATGCGCAGTGCGTCATCTTACATTCTGATGATCTGACGCGAGTTTAAAAGTTTTTACCCATTCCAAAAAAGTGCGTAACGCCAATAAAAAAGTTTTCACTTCAAAAATACAACTTTTTTGAAAAATTTATGTAATTTCCGACATAAATTTCCAACATATTCATGTCTATCATGTACAGAATCCATGGTTGTATTTTTCGTTACGCTGTCATTTACACGGTGTGTAATCTATATAAAAACAAAAATAATTAAGCGCAGTAAAATTGCACAAACCGACTCCAACTAATTCATCAGGTACCACGTCGCAATTTGATAATTATTTTTTCGTTTCTAAAATGAGAGATGTGGCATACATGCATTTTATCAACATCCTGCTAGTCGTTTTTGAGTAATACTTAATAGTGCACAAATGTTTCACTTGTCTTGACGACCCAATCGTCTACCTATCTTTCTACAAAAGAACCATCAAAATCTATTTATCTATTCGGCTATTGGCCGAGTAATCGCGTAACCAACAAAAAAGTAATAAAAACATTATGAAAATAATGAAAAAAGAATTGAATATGGAGTGAACTAAGCAGGCTTGGTGGAATCGTAACACTTGGCGCTCGATCCTCTTAGCATACCTCACAAAGGACTTAGCGTGAAGATGTATGAAGAATAGCATTGGATATAATTATCAAAAATGGATCTATTACACTTATTTTCCTCCATGTTGGTACGGCTCCGCTCAGTTGATTAGAGCAACTGCCTCAATAAACTGGTAGCTTGCAAGAGGCGAGCTAAGGCTTAATTGGCTACTACGAATAACATTACTGTTTAAAATTGCTGTTCAGCAACTTGCCCGGGTAGGGATCCTCCGCCTTACCTATTCGTGCCTCCATAATGACAGTGTTATATACCGGTTCGAAGTATAGCGACGCATCTATAACATCTATGGAGTTAACAGGCCACGGCTATTTCTTAGCAATGAGATAGTCGTGAGTGTTAGTTGTATTTTGCTATAAAAACGTCAAACGTATTTGTAAAAATTAAAATGATATGGTTCTAAAGAACTAGTTACTAAAAATAATAAAATATCTTGAAAGTGTACACGCTACTTTCATTCATCATAATAATTAAATTGATCAAATTGAATGATAAAGAGATAGTCCTCGGTTTAAATAAATTGGAAGTGAAAGCCCTATGATATGTGTTGGCAGATGGCCAAATAGACACAAGCCTGAGGAATGTGCGGTTATAGCTACATCTCTAAAATGTTAATAGAATGATGAAATTAAAGTGATATTTAAAAATATTGAACTGTTTCCATCCCTGGCATTTGGTGAAACTCCATTTACAATTTTAACTGAACACAACTGTATTGACAATGGACATTTTTTAAAACCGAGGTGTTTTTTAACCCCCGTTGCAAAATGAAGAGTGTTATAAGTTTATCGTGTCTGTGTGTTGGTGTGTGTCTGTCTGTGGCATCGGCTTCAGGAAATGGACGGATTTTGATGCAGTTTTTTTATTTGAAAGCTGATGTGATCGAGCTAGTTCTTAGTTGTACTTTAGATCTAGACAGGCGTCCAAGGTTATCAAGCTCATTTACAGTTTATTTCCAAGCATTAGAATGGATATTAGACGCAATATATTTGAGACCTGACACTTAAAGCACTAACGAACAATTGAGCTGGTCTGATGACGGAGCTCAAAAATAGGAGACGTAACCCTTTTACGATATGTTAAGCAGGACGGCAGATGGTCTATTCTACGCAGAGGACCTGAATCAAAACAGGTATTTGTCATCAGGAAATCAAATTGTTTTCCTTCTAAACCCCTAAAAAAACAGTCACTTTTAATTAAAATCATACCATAAGGGCGTTTCTACCTATTTTCTATCTTTACCAATATATAAATTTCTTGTGTGCGTATGTATGCCACTGAACTCCTTTAAGCGACTGGAACGATTTTGATGATATTTTTAACTTGTTTTTAAAGGGATTCGATAGTAGTTTAGATTCAGAATTTGGTCTGCTGAAAAATGTTTTTGAAGTGAATAGTTCTTGCGTTGCGCACTTTTTTTGGAATGGGTAAAAACTTCTAAACTCGCGTCAGGACACGTGACCTGATCGAAAATCGCCCTGTGCTTGCGCAAATGTTCGTGTTGTCATGTTTGTGTACGATAGCGCAATAAATGAATATTATATTCCACCACATAAATGATAATACTGTCATACTGATAATTAAAACAATTCGTGCAAAATTATTCCCTAACCATTCCAAAACATCAAAAATTCACAACTTTAATATTCAAGTTTTCACTTCTGCTGGCACTCCAGGCAATCCATTTTTTTAAATTTATTTTTGTATTATTTTGTAAGTAGTCGTTGATTTTGGAATATTTTACATTGGCTCCGACAGGATGCGCTACTATTGGAGCATATATGATGTAGTTTCCTGAATCCTTATTTCGTGTGGTTGTTTGGTAATTTTTTTTGGTGTATTAGTTATTGTCAGGAGAAGATTCTTATGAAAAGAAAAACCGGGAAAATTTCAGGGGAAATGGGATAAGCAACGTTTTAATCCATAAAAACTGTTAGCAGCTGTTTATCTCAAGCGATACGAAGTTTGCCGGATTGGCTAGTTAATATTAAAATGTAGGCCATTTCATTGTATAGTGTTTGAAGGTAACTCAAGTTACATCTGTAAAATAGATGACATTTAAATAAGGTCACTAGTTGATACGGGACAGGTTGGTTAGATCTGGGACTCATGTTTTTATAGTACTCTATATAAATAAATAAATATCCCTGGACAAGTTACATGTATTTAATCTAGCCCCAAAGTAAGCAAATTTTGTGCTTGTGTTATGGGTGCTAGTCAACGATATTATTACATAGAAATACTTACATAGATACCAGAATACATTTAATAAACACTCAGACCCGGAAATGCAGACATCTAAATGTTCATCACACAAATGTATGTCCCCGTCGGGAATCGAACCCAAGCCTCGCGGTTCGTCGATGCAGTTAGGCGTGTACGCTAGCCACTCGACCATCGACTTAATTAAGTTAAGTTAACAAAATTAAGTTACTCTTACCTAAGTTACTCTTTATTACATCAGCCACCTGTCAGTGTTAGTCCTTCCAACATCGGTCCATCCGTTTCTGAGATTAACAGGAACAAACACAAATAGACAAAAATTGTAAAAATGTTACTTTGGTATATGTATCGTATATATATACACATGCTTGTACTAACATAAACATTATATAACATTAAAAAATAAAATCTTGTTTTTTAATCCGTATGTTTAAAAAATTAACAAAAGTGTACTTAATATTAAAAAATTTTTCAAGACCAATAAATAAATATCAATATAAAAA
>NJDC01002036.1:38179-48388 GCA_002245475.1 Calephelis virginiensis | reverse complement strand
TCGTCTTTCAACGAAAGTAAAGACAGAAAATACTTTTAGTGCTATCAGATTAATCTGTCCAGGAAAACGTCGATTTAAAACAGCCTTTCCCAAAGTGGGCGATAACGCCCCCTTGTGGGCGCTGGAAGCCTAGAGGGGGGCGGTATAAATCTTGAAAAAAATGTTTTTTTTTAAACTAGGCGCAACAAATATGTTATTGAGGTTATTGACAAGAAAAAAACGAGGGGGGGGGGCGCTACAAAACAACTGATTTTAAAAGTGGGCGTTACATGAAATAAGTTTGGGAACCTCTGATTTAAAACATCACAATTTGACAAGTCCGGACTAATCTGACATGTCTAAATGTTCCATCTCTTTTGTTTTTTTTTCATTTGAAAAAGATAGCACGCATCTAAAAGCAGTTTGGTTTGTGAACACCATAATCTCCAGCAATATCTAGTGGAATTTTTGTCTATTCATTTTATCTTCGTAGGAAAATCTACATTGCATTTTGGATTGGGTTTTCATTTAGATTTTAAGTAGAATCTTTTCTACTTAAAATCTAAGTCAATATTTAGGAAAAAAATTATAATGAAACTAAAATCTGACAAGTCTAAAATGTTCCATCTCTTTATTTTTCATTTAAAAAAGGCGGCATGCATCTAAAATCATAAAGCCGCGGGTGTATACTAGTTACTTGTAATATAGTTAACACTAAAATAAGGTCACCAGTTGATAAGAACCAGGTTGGATCTGGAATGCGTCGCATACCTGGTCTCAGTAAGTGGGTCGACGACATCCGGGCTTTGGTATGCGGCAATGTAAACTTTTTGTTCGATATATGTTTCAGCGTCTATGAGTTGCATAACTTTTAGTCTACATAAAAAAGATATAGCACTGAAAGTAGTAAACTTTGTTCTTAAGGTGGCGGTGATGGATAAATTCATCAATTTTACATACATTTTTAATAGAAATCATATACATTCTTTAAAGTTGAATAGTTTTAAATAAATGAGAATTTGAATTGATGTCAACATTAAATTAAGTTCCTATACGAATTAATATATAATAAAAACTACCAGAAACATAAGCATTTCACCTAATGTAACATATAATTATGTAATTTAAACGATACATAATAATTCTTTCCTATGTTAAACGAACTGAAAATGTTTATCATGAATTTGTTGTATTTTTTGTTAACAACCTATCAACGGCTATCACTTCCTTTGAGTACACAATTTGGTACTTTATTAATTTAGTGTGTTAAAGGGAAATAACATTTTTGAAATATTTATCTGAACCTGTTTATGTTCAAGACTTGGTAGGAACAAACGTATGCAACGTATACGATGCATGATGACGTCTGATTTAGTGATTGTTGAATTTATATGAAAGAAAGAAGAAAGAAAAGAAAAAAAAGAAAATTATTTTTTGAACTATGTAAGTAGCACGTTTGCATTGCATTCGATAGACCCATGACTTATATAATATTACAGTTACACCATTAAAACAGTAAAAACTCGTCTGTAGGTATATTTAGAATTAGACGACGTTATTTAGGTAATCGCAAAATTTAGTTTCAGTGTACTCTTTCCGGCATCTTAATGGTTGTTCAGAAATTTGTAGCTATTTTCTAGGTTGCGAAATAAAACAGTGATAAAACGTGTGCCGTAATACGAGGCCATTAGGTATGCAAAAAAAAACAATACTCCTATTGTACATTTTTTCTTTTTCATAAATTGAATGTAATTCTTTTATCTTAATATTAATTAATTTTACTAAATTAACCTTAAGTATGCAGATCAGGAAACCTTCTAAATTAAACAGGTTATAACTGAGTCTTCGCCCGCGTACTAATACTAATTACGCGTATTAACTCTTTATTTACACTTTATTTATTTATTATTATTATTTACATTTATTGAAACGAAGTTATTTACGGCAGGCTTGGAGGAGATAGGATTTTGCTGCGCGACCGAACTGAAAAATATGTGATAGTAAAACCCGTAAGAAAAAACCGTGGAATAAAACCGTTAAATGAGACGTGCGCAGGGGCCACAGAGCAGGGGTCGAGTACACACACAAGCGAGTAGTGTATAATACCTTTCGCTTTCTCCCTCACTCCACCCCACCAATGCACAGTATATACTCATGAATTGTGTCGATTCTACATTAGCCGAAGGAACTTCTTTCATACCTGGTGAACCACGACACCAAATTATATTATTATTATTTATTTAATAAATAAAATTATATTTATTTTTGATAAATAGTTTTTGATGTAAAATATGTTTTGTGTGAAAGAGCAACAATCATTCATGCACCTATCTTTTCTTACATTTGCGCAACTAATCGAGTAACCAGTTAGTCAACAAATAGAGCAATCAGTCATGCAACCAGTGGGGTGACCACTGAGGTAACCAGTGGGGTGACCAGTAGGGTGACCAGTCGGGCTACCAGTCGGACGAACAGTCGGACAAATAGTCGTGCAAAAAGTCAGAGAGCCTGTCAGGCAATTAGTCGGGTGACCAGTAGGGTGACCATTCTGTCAACCAGTCGGATGACCAGTAGGACAATCAATCGGGCAACCATTTATGCGACCATTCGTTCAACCCATCAGGCAATCCATCAAGCGACCATTCGGGCGACAGTGGTTTTTTTTTAGAAACTAGCCCCTCATAAGTAAAGCTAGATTTATACCTAAAACAATATTTGGTGTTGGCATGGCCTGAAGTAACTGTAACTTACGCCTATTCAATTAATGTAAGTTTAAGGAATTGTCTTATTAAGCCTCTTAAATTTAATTTTGTCTTTTTTGAATTGTTATCTCTGTGGTCTAGTAGTCCAGCGTTGGACTTCTTAAGGTCCTAGGTTCGATACCCGCGTCAGTCACGAAAAAAGGGAATTTTCAATTTGTGGCCTGTTGGAGAAAGGCTTGCTAGTGGTAGTGGGACTTAATGTCTTTGATTAGTCGTGGGTATCCTGGTTGTGTCTCTGCTTACCTCTTCAGGAATATGGGCATGAAGAAACTATCTGTACTAGTCCAACGTAACTATAATTATGTCATCCACTTCTTTTACTAGGGAGCAATTGAATCCTCATATATCCCCATTTTAATTTCAATTTAATATAGATAATTCTTTTGTTAGCGTATTTGTTATATAACTCCTAAAAGGCTGCAACGACTTGGTTAAAAAATATACATATATCTATAGGTTGCTGGATGGCTAGAAAATATAATTGAACTCGTTGCAGCTGCTAGGATGGAACCAACTGAAAGCGGTCCAGAGTTCATCGGGTCAGCTAGTATCATATATAAACAGGATAATTACGCAGTTATATTGGTAATTTAAGATAAAATAATATCTTGTTAGTTCAATCATTGGCTTATGAATAATTTGCGCAGTGTTTATAAACAAGGCATTACTGCGAACATTTTATTTCTCGTTCAAACGAAATTAATGCTGAAAGACGCTAATTTTAGGCTCGTTGGCGCCAGGAGCCTTGTTTTGTTATTGTTCAATCCAGTGCAGAGGTTCCCAAACTCTTTTCGTCTAATGCCCACTTTAAAAGTCATGAGCTTGTAGCGCCCCCTACTTTTTATCATAAAAACCTCAGCAACAGAATGGATAGAATTTAATTAAAACTATATTCTAAACGAGAATTTTCTTACCAGAGAGAGTAATATTAATACTACTTGACAATGTCAAGCGTGCCTTATTATAGTACTTAGTATAAGTTATATTTCTACAATAGTATATAAATATGGATGTTGTTTAGCCTGAATATTTTAATTTCAATGAATTTTAATATGTGAAGTAGTTTGAGTTTCAAGTCACCCATAGCCACTTTTATTTTTTGGGCCTCTTGCCGGCCCCCTCCAGGCGTCCAGCGCCCACAAGGGGGCGTTATCGCTTACTTTGGGAAAGACTGATCTAGTGTTTTTAACCGACTTACAAAAGTAGAGTTTCTGAATTCCTCTACACATTTTTAAGTTACGTGATAACTTCGTTACCTCTGAGCGATTTTTTTTGTAGGGTTAGTGATGATTTGGAGATCGTCTCTTGTGAATTTTCTCCCTTAACCTACAGCAAAAACGTCCGTGCGATTTTTGACCTTTTAGGTGTTGTAAAATTAATCAGAATTGTATCTTAAAATAAGTTTTTAAAATAACGGACGCAAGAGTAGAAATGTTAGATCACCCATTGCTTACTACCGCATGGGGTATGCTCTGAGAAGTTTGTTTAGTATTCTTCCTGCCGCTCAGTTTCATCTTCGGACATCGTGTTACAGTATAAGGTAGCAAGCCCGTCATCTTGATAAGTGGCGATCTACAATTTTGCGATTACTAAGCATCTCTTACCCCGCACAACACCTCTGCGGAATCAGTTACCGAGGGCGGTATTTCCAAAAGAGCAAAAGAAACTACTCGTACTAACTAGTATTTCGTACTCTTTCCCTAAAGGTAGGCAACACATCTGTGATACGCCCGATGTTGCGGATGCCCGTGGGTGGCGGTGATCACTTTCCATCAGGTAACCCACTTGCTTATTTGCCTCCTCTTATATATATAAAAAAATTAAAAAAAACAATGCTTTTACCTTAAGGATACGAATTCCTATCGAATGAACGCTAGTAAAACGACCATTTTAAATTTATATGCGTCTCATAATGTTTACTGGCGCATATTTTTGCAGGCGGGTTTTTCTTTGGTTTTCTAGTTATTGATTATGATTATATAGATTGATGATTTAACAATGACCTTGGAGTCGGTTTTTTGGGATCAAATTTTGACTTTACATATGTTGGTATCTGTTTAAAAATCGTTCATAAAGTATGTAAGATGTTCAGAGGAAGGGGAAGGGGTGTAGACTGAATATTACAAATGCTTTCTATAAGCGAAGGCATAAAAAATCTTATATAAAACTTGAAATCGAACATTTTACTACTTTTACTCTTTCAAATTATTTTACTCATTATGTATATTTTTAAACTATTGCATAGCTTCTACAGCGGGCTTTAAATGTGGAGACCGAATCCAGAAATTTCGTAACGAAAATAACCTAACAACCCCCACTCCGACCGGCACAGTGGTGATACTTTTTAGTTTTGCCATCTATCGATGAATAGCAGAACTTTTAATGACTTTTTGATCACGCTTATCTCTTTAGTTCAGCATCTTGCCTCTAGGTGGCATTGGTTGTATCGGCGTTACGCCCGCCTCGCAATCTGGTGACTCATGCTTGCTTATGCAATAGCTTTAACGCGGCAGACTCCGAGTGCCACATGTCTTTTTGTATTATTTTAATACATGTGTGTGTATGTTTGTGCGTGTGTGTGTCCGTGTGTGTGTATGTGTGTGTGTGTGCGTGTGTGTGTGTGTGTGTGTGTGTGTGTGTGTCTGCGCGTACTCTTTGTGGTCTAGTGTATTTTTAATCTTCTAATAGAAATAACGATGACTGGGATTGGATTTTTGCCCGGTTAGCAACAGGCATTGCATTTTGCATAGTAGGACTTAGTGCGTTCCGCTAGTTGTGGTTACCCTGGTTAAACCTCTGCCTACCCGTTCGGGGATTGCGTGAGATACTTACACATTATTTTTGTTTTCATGCTTAGGGGCTAGGATACCAGGAAAAACGTATGTATGAGGCTTGCGAATCTAGCCTCTGTTTGGCAACGCACAATCAAAGTATAAGGATCTGTTGTATTTTTAGCTTCAGTAAATCCTCCTTTATATTCGACTTTCTATATTATAAAAAACAAGAATCTACGTTTTATTTAAAGATTTGTTTACTATATACAAACCGCTAACCCCACGTGCGCCCACATTCATTCATACTTCAGTATTTTTAGATAATGTTGATTAACGCGAAACCTCTGTTTTATGTTGAACTCTGGTTCAAACGATCTCGCTTTAACCTTTGAATACTGTTTGTTTTTCAAGCTGTTTGCAGGCAATGTGTTTCTTGTATATGTGTAGTATACCCTATGTTGCAGAATAGACCATCTGCCTTCCTACCAGGCATCTCGTAAAAGGCGAGCATAGACTTACAGTTACTAACACCGTGACATCTGTCTAGGTGGTAGAGTTTCGCAGCGACTCACCCGGATTGGTACCACCGCCTTACCTATTCCTAGCGCCATAACGCCATGACGTGTTCTGGTTTAGAGGGTAAGGTAGCCGGTAAACTTACTTTTGCTCGAGGCCTAACAACCCTCGCCTCGGGTTGGTAACGCACCATTACCACCTTTGGTGTCTCTAGGTGGCGTGAATTTCTTATCATCAGGAAATCCGTCTGCTTGTTTGGCTTCCAATATCATAAAAAAATATTATAAATATTGATATTTGTAATACTGATGTAGCAAATTTTACAATTGTAGCATCGCGATTGGAAATGCGAATGCAAATTCATAAATTCATATATAAAGAATTTACAAATAAAAGACTTGGCAGCACGTTCTAAAGGTCTTAGTCTATCCCAGTAAGGGAAAAAAATAATTAAAAAAGATATACATCTTTTTATAAATACTTATCACACTAAAAATATTTGAAAATCGGTTTGGAAAAAAGACTTTATATAGTCGCAACTTTTATCATATTTGTAACATCTAAAAATAATATCATCAAGTTTAATCACCTTTAAAGACACATGTATCGCTTAAAACACATTTTGGCAAAGATTCACCATAGTTCCCAATTAAGATACTTTACGACAATGTTGCTTCCTTCGTAAACTTATACAAAAATGATCTGCAGATGACGCAAAATGTATTTTGTGAATGTGAATAACCCGCAAGCTCATGTATGACATTTAAAGTACAGTAGCGGTGCATTTTGTAAAAACTATAGCGGATTTAGTCGATTCCACTTCTTTTTAACCGAGTTCAAAAAAACGAGAAGGTTCTCAATTCGGCCGGTATACAATACAATACAATAACTCTTTATTGTGCACCAAATACAGAGAAATTACAAATACATCAAATAAAACTTAAATTATAAAATACACAAGAGGCGGCATTATCGCCAAGTCAGCGATCTCTTCCAGGCAACCCTTAACTATAGAACAAGATTTAGCAAAATACTATGTAATGGTGCTTTTAAAAATACAAAAATGCATCTACTAATATACAAAATAAATCATCCTAAAAGCAGAAGCCTGTTTTAATTATAGGTATTAGAATTTAAAACAAGCAATAAAAGTATTAATCACAGTGAACGCAGAAAGTGACGCTTTAACATAGTTTTAAAAATATTAATATTTGGAGCTCTCCTGATATCTACGGGAAGAGAATTCCAAAGCCTCACTGCTTGCGAGGTAAAAGAACGACTATAGTAACAAGTGTTACGAGAGAGTATATATATTTTTTTATGTATGTACATCGATTTCTCCATGGTTTCTGAACAGATTTATGTAATTCTTTTTTTTGTTTGATGCGAAATAGTTTTTAATTGGTCCCATAAAAAATTGATTCAGGTAAGCCCATTAGTTTTTACTTTATAAGCATATTTTTACCTATTTCCACCTATCCCGATGTTTATTTTTATTAAATTTAAGCATACTGGCAATAACTAAAAAGTATTAAATAAAAATAACTACGTTAATTAAAACCGACTTCAAAACTAAAAACTAAAAAATAATAAAGATTAAATATCTATTAATTATAAACTACCTATTACTTATATATATGTTATATACTAATAGGTTTGAAGTCGGTGCCAATCCAATTTAATACTTGTAATATAATTATTAGTTTTAGGCTTGGCACCGACTTCAAACATATTAGTAAATAGCACGTGTAAATAGTACTTACTAATAGTAATAATTAATATTAAATCTTTACTCTTTTTCACTTCTTAGTTTTGAAGTCGGTTTTAATTAACGTAGTTATTTTTTGTAGTAATAAATATAGGTATAGAAAAAATATTGAGACTTGTACATTGAAAATTCAGCAATAGGACTAAGCTCCACAGCGTATGCTGTTAAAAAGATGAAACAGTTGACACCTCAAGAACGACGTAATGACTTTCATAATTTTGCCGCGTGAAAAAAATAAACCTTATCAACACATTTTAAAATTTGACATGGGTTTTAGAAACAAAAGTCAGTTTCAGAGTGATTGCGATATACAGACTGCTTATAGTCTTGCTAAAACAGCCTTGTTGTGCACATGTCTCAACTCCACTGGTTAAGCTATTTCTTCATAGACCATTTTATATCTTTGTAAAATCATATTTTTGAAAAATTGGATTTGAGTTTTATTTTTCTGAATAAATGGCTACGTTCTGTAGAGTTACTCTTGAATTTCGATTTCATGCAATGTGGAAATTGGACTCGGATATGTTATTCCAGGTATTCTTGAAAGCAGCACTAGCGGGTTATTCATAATGTTGAGTTCCAACAAAATTTAACGAAACCGCTAAAATCTATATATTAATACGTGAAGCCAAAATTTTGGATCCCTTTTTACGAAAATTGCGCGGACGCAGGAGCATAAAATTTGGCAGACTTATAGTTATGTATAGGAGAAGTGCAAAACGCTAATATTTTTCAATAATAATGCTTATCAAGTACATTAAACCAAAAAATAAAACATTACCCATGCATTTGACACACACAAACAAATATATTGATAAAAGATCACAGATGGCACACTAAAAAGTTTGAAAGCAAAGTAGTTGGTCTTGAGAAATGAAGATGGCGTTCTTATCGACAAGATAATAGGTTTATTACGGTAAAATTTATTATTTCAACCAATGGGCGACCACTAGTATTCTTTTAAATATTAATAACTAAATGTTAATAATTCACTAGTATTTCATTTCAAGAGTACCTGATATACATATCCGATTCCAATTCCCCATTTGCATCAAATCGAGATCTAAGTGTAACCCTACAGATCTGCAGTCAGATTTCAAGAATTTTGTAACAAATTTAAAGAACTAGAAAGACGTCGGGTAGGCTATGGTTGTCAGCTAATTTTCTCACAAAAGTGATATCCAAGTCATAGGTTGGCAAATTAAGCGTTACGTCACAGGTGTCCCTGACGCCCGGTTTCATTAAGCTACTTACATTTGAACGCAAGTAGCAACCCCTGGTTATAAGTTAAATTTAAACTGTCCTTTACTGCCGTCTCAATAACGTTATTTCGGCGTGCAACGGTAAATAGGAGTTTTTTTACTTTAGTTAATGAGGCCCTCCGTAATGTTTAAAGTAAGTATACGTTTTACTGTACAACATATACCAAAGGTAAGATGTGGCTGTTAATAATGATAAACCTTTAAAATATAGCTCTGAAAAATATGGATTTTGCGCAAATAGATATGGTAAAAAAACACTTTCGCAGAACCCTAGACCCCATTCAATACACCTGAACGGATTACCAGTCTGTCCGTTGGTTTTACCTTTTTTTATAATATTGTAAGGCAAACAAGCAGACGGATTTCCTGATGGTAAGAAATTCACGCCGCCTAGAGACACCGAATGTGGTAATGGATTGCCAACCTGAGGGTTAGGCTTCGAGCAGAAGTAAGTTTACCGGCTACCTTATCCTCCAAACCGGAACACGTCATAACGTTACAGCGGCAGGAACAGGTAAGGCGGTGGTACCAATGCGGGTGAGTCTCTACCACCTAGTCAGATGTCACGGTTTTAGTGACAGTAAGCCTGTTCTCGCCTTTTACGAGCTGCCTGGCAGGAAGGCAGATAGTCTATCTGCAAAGGAGCCCGGACCAAAACAGGGAAATCTGTTTACTCATTTACATTTCGACAACAATAATATAAATATAGTTAGTTGGTGTAGTAGTTATTACTTTGAGATTCAATTAAAAATGTTCATGCTGGTGCGTTTGAACTTTGCGGAAGAAAGTGAATTGGTATTAAAATCATCAAAGAAATGAAGTCGGTCAGGTGCATAGCAGAGAGCTCACAGTCCATTCATTAGGAGTAACGTGTCTCATTTATCAATGTCTATATTCTCTCCATTCCTCTGGCAATGGGATATTATTTCTTCAAATTAGATTAATGATGAAAGGTTTGCTATTCACCTAACATTCGTTCACAGTCGTAATAGTATAGTCCTTATGGAGTTTAGACAGTTTTTTTACTATAATCCAACGAATTTAAATGAAGTTTCATACACAATAGGTACCGTAAATGATTTATCTACAGACTCGTACCACAGTTTTACAGAATCTTTAAAACGTATCTTCACGCCCATATCCCCGAA
>NJDC01002036.1:18369-35239 GCA_002245475.1 Calephelis virginiensis | reverse complement strand
CTCAGAATCATCATTAAGAGACCATAATTACTAACGTTTCAGACGGTTACTTCTCCGGTAACAAATAAACTTCTCGACTTATTTCATTATCATCTTAATCACTGTGATACACTGGTTAATTGTTTTGGGATATCGATAGGATTAGAAGCTGACGGATTTCTTGATGGCAAGAAATTCATGCCGCTTAGAGACACCAAAGGAGGTAATGGTACGTTGCCAACCTGAGGCAGGGATGTTAGTAAGTTGACTGGCTACCTTATACTCCAAACCGGAACACGTCAACGGCAAGCACTGACGTTATGGCGGCAGGAATAGATAAGGCAGTGGTACAAATCCGGGCGAGTCGCTGTGAATCTCTACCACCTAGTAAAATCGCCATCACTAGGAGAAACATCAGTTTGCTTATTTTTTATCCAATAGTATAAAAAAGGTAAAAAATGAAGAGTTGGTTACTTAAAACTTTTCTATAGTTTGGACAAAGAAAATCATCTGAAGTACAACGAGGCAGGGCAGCCAAATTTTAAACAGACGCCTTAGTATTAGACGCACATAGTTGTATGAAAAACTGTAAAAAATTGTAGAACATGCAAATTAATGAAAGAAAGTATTAATTCATTTCCTCGCATTGATCCGCGTTCACTGGGTTGAGTAGAGCTTCTGCCTCCCTGTCCCTGATAGTAAGAGGCAAACACAGGTTTTTATATGTCATTTCCAACAAGACCACTGGGAGTGAAGCGCTCTGCAGCAATTTGACCGGGTAGGTTCCTTCGCCTTAAGTATCCCTTCCGCTATGATTACAGTATTTGGACCTATTTTATTCAGGACCGGAGGACGAGGAAGCTGAGGAATTTGCACAATAGGCCTAATATCCTGACTGCTGGGCAGCAACATATCTGTAGCATGTATGGTGTCTATAGGCCACGGTTCTCTCATCATCAGAAGAACCGTATGCTTGCTCGCTGACCTTAGATAAAAAAAATATTGAAAGACTTGCTGTTGCAGTCGGTTTCATCCATGTATTTAATATTATATTAACTTATTTTTAATTCACTTATGTCAATTTGTGGATTTAGCCGTTTGACTAAAAAAGTTTGTAGTGGTGTCAGTAGTACCATTGACTTGTACCGTTATTACAACTCTAGTACCATCTATGGTACTAGTGCTACTAACTTAGGACCAGTAGTATTATCTTAAATTACTGAACTGCCATAATAAAACAACTAGTAGTAAATACAGAAATATTTAAGGAATATAATAGAAGGACAAGAAAAAATACCTTGAACTAACATATCTTTTTTTTAAAAGAACACAGTGAACACATATATGGCTATCTGGGGGGTGATTATGTATCTCAGTTGTCAACTCAAACTGCAAAAGTATACATCAAATGACGTCATTTGTATTTGTTATCTCTATTGTATTTCTGTTGGTTACTAGAGATAGCAAATACAAAACACGTCATTTGACAGCGATTCGATGTACACTCATCCATTTTGAGTTGGTAACTGAGTTACATAATCACCCCCCTGTATAGTATTACGGTGGCCTCTAGACACCATAGATTTGCACTAGACTAGACTCATGTACCATCAATGAATCAAAATAAAACCCGTCAAATCAAAGGTATTACCAGAGATTATACTCGTATATTGTCTGGTATCACAGCACTAGCGGGTTATTAACATTTAGTTCCAAAAAAATCAACGAATCCGACAAAATACTTAATAATTACTAGTTGCTTTGACAAACTTCGTTCGTTCAGTTTGTATTGGAAAAATTATAATGTTGATTTTCTTAGTTTCTTACCAGTCGGGGTATAAATCTCCTGGTTCTAAGCTACCTCCCTTTTAATTTCCAGCCAAATTGGTTCAGCCGTTCTTGAGTTATAAATAGTCTAACACGACTTTTATTTAAATCTAAACTAATATTACAAAGAGGAAATTCAAAATTCTTTCACCCTTAGATTGCTACATTATCCCTGAGTGACATAGGCTTTGTTTCATCAAAATCGGTGCAGTAGAAGCCAGGCGCAGGCGAAGCTGCGTGACACTGCTAGCATGTATATATATTACTAGTTGTTCCAGCGATCTTTGTTCCACTCGTTCAGTTTGTTTGGGAAAAAATAAAATGTGTTTCCTACTTTTCTTGCAGTCAAACGTGATAAAAAGCATCCAATGTCCGTCTCCTGCTTCAAAGCCTGGTTAAAAATTGATAGGAAGGTATCTTATCAATTTTCAGAAAATCATTTGGCCATACTTAGGTTGTAAATAGTGTAACTAACACGACTTTTCTATTATATAGATTACCTAAATTTTAAATGAGTACCTCAAATGAAAAAGTATCTTAACGCCCATATCCCCGAAGAGGTAGGCAGAGGTACAACCAAGGCACCCACGACTAGCCGAAGACACTAAGTCCCACAATGTGATAGGTGGCAAGCCTATCACCAACCGGGCACATTTTCAATCCCGACCAACATTTTTTTATTAGAAAATTGGAAAAATCCAATTTTCTTTGTGTTGGCCGACCCGGGATTCGAACCCGGGACCTCATGCAGTCAAGTCCAACACCCGGACCGCTAGACCACAGAGGCGATTAAAAATATCCGATCCGAGGCAAATGAAATATCCGATTCGAATTTGCAATTTGCATGAAATCGAGATTCAAAGTCTACTGGTAACTCTGCGGTGAGGTCACTTCCAAAGTAGAACGCCATTAAAAAGCGTTTCTAATGCGTTTGAACTTCAGTTCACTTACTATTATTGTGTAGTGAGTCATAACCGAAGCTCGCAGCTCCTTCTTATATTAGTAAGCTGATTCAGAGCTCCTGAACTTTAGAACACCTGAGTGCATGCTCGATGCAAATAGTTCGTATATTCTGTAGCTGAATAGCTAAAAACGGAACTCTTATATATACGACACGCTCGTCTGTTCATGTGTAAGAGGCACTTTATTCCCAAACTGTTAGGAATAACCAGTTGAAACTAGTTAGGTAGAGGAATTCTGTCAACCACTTTATGATATTGTGGTCAATATCATAAAGTGGTTGACAGAATGGACTCGTTGGTCGAGTGGCTAGCGTACACGCCTAACTACGCCGATCCACCGCGAGGCTCGGGTTCGATTCCCGACGGGGGCAGGCATTTGTGTGATGAACATTTAGATGTCTGCGTTTTCGGGTCTGGGTGTTTATTAAATATATTCTGGTATCTATTTAAGTAGTTCTATGTATTAGTATCGTTGACTAACACCCATTAACACAATCATATAATGTGCTTACTTTCGGGTTAGATTCAATTTGTATGACTTGTCCAGGAATATTTATTTATTTATTTTTTGCTTTATTTATAGCATGAGCAAACACTTGCTTGTCGCGCGTATTGCCACCTATCACATTGTGGGACTTAGTGTCTTCGGCTAGTCGTGGGTGCCCTGGTTGTGCCTCCGCCTACTTCTTCGAGGCTGTGGGCGTGAAGATATTTTTTTTTGAATATACATCATGTGCAATAAAATCTGACATGTTTTTGCTGCATTTTAAGTAACAGGAATATAGCTTCTTTACGACTAATCTTTTAACGAAAAAGTACAGCTTCTGTAAGTATGGATCTTGGTCAAATGAAACTTATTTCTAAGTTATTTCTAGTACAGGGCTCATATACTATTTTGTAACATAATTTTCAATTTTTTTTGGTGTCAAACAGCGACCAAGCACATGACTCTCCTGATGGTAAGAGATCCCCTGTAGATCTCCTGTTTATAGACAAGATATAATATAATGACGCGTTGCTGTGGTGTGGACGGTTTTGTAGGCCTAACGTGAAAATCTACTGGTTGCTTTACCCTCTATTGAATATAAAGAAAAGCCTCTGTGGTCTAACAGTCCAGGTGTTAGACTTGACTTCATGAGGTTCCGTGTTCGATTCGTTCGAAAAAGAAAATGTGGTTATTTATGTTTTCTAACAAAAAAGAAAAATTGTTGCTCGGGATCGGAAGTGTGCCCGGTTGGCAATAGGGTTGCCACCTACCGCATTGTGGCACTTAGTGTTTTCAGATAATCGTAGGTGCCCTGGTTGTGTCTCTGCCTACCTCTCCGTGGATATGGACGTAAAGATGTTTACTCACATACTTACTATACATTTTTTACAAGTATTTATACTTCAATTAAAACTTGAAAATGTGACTTTTGACCAACTGGCTTTTTCATCACTTAAGCCATCTTTATAAATTTAAGTAGAGGTAAGGTCAGAGGAGGAGAGGTAGAGGTAAGATTCACTCCAGTTACACCATAAAAATATGATTTTGTTAGTATGAATATATTTTTGTTATTTTTGCAACAAAGAAATAATTAGCACATACTTTCCGCTTCTAATGGCCGAGTCAAGGGTATTTGAATGAACGAATAAAAATAGAATGGATGTGGGTACCTAAACAATGTAAACACATTTGTTATGACATTGTCGTAAAGAACGAAGCAGTGAATGAAAATATTTTTCGGTCACTATAAATAACTTTTGCCTGGGTTTAGGGAATAACTAGGTGGGAGTTTTTAATAGGTGCTTTTTTATTACACGATTTCGATCCGGTGGTAGATGTCAGTATTATATTATTGATACGTCTTAAGTGTCTTTTGTATGGTCTTTGTTAAAATAAACGATATTAAGATTCTGATTCAAGGTTTCCTAATTTCAAAAGTAGTTGTTATAGGTGTGTCAATGTCTTTAGGCCGCTGTCAAACAGAGACGGATGATGAAGCCTTACATCCGGTACTGGTTAGTTACTTCGCAATGGTACCTCATTGCGAAGTAACTAAGCAGAATAGTTGTTTTTATTGTCTAGGTAAGATATCAGAGCTCTTAAATATGTAAACAACAAAGGTGTTGCGTCTTATCCTTCGGTATTTTATGACTGGGATCCCAAGTAACATGTGTAAGTTTATTGACTTCTCCTACCAGTGCGGCAGGAACAAGTAAAGTGGTACAAACCTGATCGAGCTTCTGCACAAAAACTTTACATCTTAGTTAATTATTACTGCAACGTATAATAATGTATAAGTAAGATGGACTATCGCTTCCAAAAGCCCTTCTGAAAATTTACGTATCTATAGAGATAAAAATCAATGCCACTTTTCATTGTAATGCTATAACTCAAGAACGTGCTCACCTGTACAAACCAAATGTTAAGTTTTTGTTCGCTATGTTATGTTAAGGCTTTTGTCTCTGGTAGGTAGTCCCTATTGTGTAATAGATAGATTATACTAATATGTATAATGTCACCGTGTTTCTGCCCTGTTTCCCGTGTCGTCTCGGGTTCGGTGAGTAGGATATCTTAGTAATATTTCCAGGGAGCTCGTAAGAGGCAAAAACAGGGCAAATATGTCATCACCAACAACGTTATCCACTGCGAGTAGAGTGCAGCTATTTGCCCAGATAGGGCAAGTAGCTGCGCCCTACTCTACCCGCTCTAGCTCTTCCTGCTGCTAAATTGACTCTGTCATGTTCCGGTCTCGAAGGTAGGAAAGCCGGTACAATTGGCCTAACTTTGCGACGCAACTATATCATCTATGGTGTTCATAGGCCAAGTATGTTCATTATCAAAAAATATCTTGTACTAACTACAATAAAATTAGTACAATAAACTAACGTCCCGATACGTGCTTCGCTATGTTGTGACCGCATGAATAACACAACAAAACAAAAAAAGAAAGAAAAAAACAACTGAAAAAAGTTTCAATATGTCAGCACAGTTCTCATTCGAATAAAGTTTCAATTTTAAGTGAAAAATACCGATTAATAAAATGATCCGACATTTATTGAATTCATTTGTTACAAAAAATGTGTGGTATATGAAGAACCGCTCGATAGATTTTATACAAACTTTACATAAACCATCTACTGAATATTCCGAACAAAGACTAAACATTTGGTTTGTACAGGTGAGCCCGTTCTTGAGTTATAACGTTACAACGAAAAGTGGCATTGATTTTTTTTACATATACATACGTAAATTTTCGGATGGGCTTTTGGAAGCGATAGTCCATCTTACTTATACGTCATTATTATACGTTGCAGTAATATTTAGGTAAGATGTAAAGTTTTTGCGCAGAAGCTCGATCAGGTTTGTACCACTTTACTTGTTCCTGCCGCACTGGTAGGAGAAGTCAATAAACTTACACATGTTATTTGGGATCCCAGTCATATTTTTATAGTATTTTTTTTGGTTTTCGCGTATAACTACCGCTTATATGGTCCATGAGTATTCAAAATATTATGAATAGCCAAGCCTAACTTATTCGTTAGCGTATCTGCCTATAGATCAGTCCATAGATAAGACTACGACGACTATTTGTTTCTGCCATGAAAACCTGACTTTTTTATAATTCGATGAAGCCGGCTTCACGCACCAAAAAAGCTGACTCATGCGGCGTTACATCGCTCTGAGTTGTGCCATTTCAGCTTTGAAGTGCAAGCGAGAGCGCGGAACGAGCAACAAAGAGGCACAATCGGCCTCAGTTTTTATGACGTTGTCACGTTCACCTATCGTCAGTAAACCGATTTTACAAACAACCACTTTCTATAGCAGAAGACAGAGAACAAGCACCCGGCTCCGATGGTAAGAGATAACGATAGCATACAGGTACCATACATATTGTAGGTACGTGGCTGCCTTGCGGCGCCGGGGTGTTAGGCCAATTGTGCAAGTTTACCTTCTTCCTTACCCTCCGGACCGAAACATGACATATTCATGGGAAATAGGTAAGGCAGTGGATCCCTACTGGGAATGTTGCTGTGCGTGCTGCACACCCATGTTCACCCATCCCCTATGCCACCAGTGTTCTTTTTGGTAATGACCCTTTTGGCTTTTGCTCGCCTACGAGTTTTCAAACGATCTATTCTACCCAGAAGACCCGGACCAACACAGGGAGAAAGGTCGACTGGAGTATGAAATCATTACAATCCAAAATTCCTCTTATATAATAACGAACGAGAGATCCGACATTTTTAAATTGAATATGTCTTTCATCAAAAGATGTAAGTGTAAAAGAGGATATAACATTTTATTAGACAAGGTGGAATAACAGCTAATTTTATTTTTATGTTATGACAGGTACTGGCTCGTTTTTTTACAAAAATATTACTGGTTTTATAAAGCTAAGTGTACAATGGAACAAATAGTTACTATTTGAAGCGAAGACAGGTAAAAAGCAGGAAATATTGCAACCAAAGATTGGTATATGTTATATGGTCTTGGTATTAATAATACTTGCCGCTATAAGGTCGGTGTTGTTGCTGTCTGATTTCATTTTGGAAGGAAGAGTAGCAATTAAAGTTATGTTTCCTTGCGGTCTTATTAGTAAACAAAGACTAAAGTAAGAGTAAAGTTATATTGACGTTATAGTCTGTTTCACAATTTTTTATAAGATTGGTAAGAAATTCACGCCGCTTAGAGACACAAAGGTGATATAGTTCGTTGCCAACCTGTAGTCGGAATGTTAGGCCTCGAGCAAAAGTAAATTTTCCGGCTACCTTATCCTCCGAACTGGAACACGTCAACGCCAAGAACTGACGTTATTTAATACATGGGGCACACTAAAAGTCTTGCGCTTTTGGCTAATCGGAACTATTTGGATTTGGACCGCCTCGTTGGTCGAGTGGCTAGCGTACACGCCTAACTACACCGATCATCCGCGAGGCTCGGGTTCAATTCCCGACGGGGGCAGGCATTTGTGTGATGAACATTTAGATGTCTGCATTTCCGGGTCTGGTTGTTTATTAAATTTATCCTGGTATCTATTTAAGTAATTCTATGTATTAGAATCGTTGACTAACACCCATAACACAAGCATATAATTTGCTTACTTTGGGGTTAGATTCAATTTGTGTAACTTGTCCAGGTATATTTATTTATTTATTTGAATTGTTATATTTTTAAAACGTTGCAACCTTCTTAGTAATAAAAAAAACAATTGGCGGGAAATAATTTGTCAATTTTTTTTTCATACATCAAATTTCTACGTACGCAATGAAAATGGAATGAAGTCGAAAAGATTTTAGAGCGATGATTTTTTATGGTTTTAAAAGTTCTGTTCCTCCGTATAATGCTTTTGGGAGGTCGAGTTTCTTTACATGATGAATTTTGTAAAAGGCGGTTTTCAACTGTCGTCAACGAAAATAATGTATCTACTGCTAAGCGGTTAATTGAAGAAAACACAAAAGAGACAATTTGAGGAGTATTGGGTATTGTTATGAGCCAAATGCAAAAAAAATACACGATGAATTGAAAGTTCGGAAACTTTGTTGTCGTTGGATCCTTCATGAACTGAAAGCGGAGCAGAAAGGGCTCGCATGAAATGGTGCTAACAAATGCTACTGAAGTACGACCACGGACATTCTACTACTGTTTATGACATTGTCATAGGAGACGAAACGTGGATTTATTGTTTTGAATCCAAAAAAAAAATAGCAATCTTGTAAATGGGTGTTTGAAAATGAGAACAGGCCAACAAAAGTGAGACAGGCGAGGAACGTTGGTGAAAAAATGATCGCGTTTTTTATCCTCAGCTACGGGTCCCATCTGTACCACTTGAAGATCAAAAGAGTGCTAATTTTAACTTAAATTTTACTTTTAAATTTTACCCAGGGTGTTAGAAAAAGTTCGCAAAAGAAGAACCAAAAACCACATTCTCCTACACCATGATAACGCTTTTTCACACACAGCCAACAAAACAAAGTCATTTTTAGGTTCCGTAAAAGTACATCTCGTCACTCATCCTGCGTATAGCCCCGACCTAGCGTCCTGTGATTTCTGTTCTTTCCCCAAAATCAAAGCTTTCATGAAAGGTTGTACTTTCACCAACTTCGAAGATGCAGTGATAACGTTCAATCAGCACGTAGAAAACATGCCTTCAGATCTGTGGTCCTCCTGTTTAAAAAAAAATATTCGTTCTTATGAAAAAATTTTTAAAATGTAAAGGAGATTATTTTAAAAAGCAATAAACATAATTTTTGGTCACAACATGTTGTTTTTTTAAGTTAGGCTAATCTTATAATGTGACCTACGTAGGTGAGGCGGTGGTACCAATCCGCGCGAGTTGCTGCAAAACTTTACCACCTAGTAAAACAATGCAATAAAGACTACAATACCAAAATTAACCTTAGTTAGCTTAGGAGTACTATAGTTTATGTTTTTCAATAAGAATATTGCTATTTAAGGCAACGTTTACTTTTCAATCGTCATAAAATCCGTCTGACTTTTCTTACAATACGTTTCGTTTTGACTCTTCAGCAAAGTGCGCGTGACGGCAACTATATAACTCTATATTAATATCGAATGTCATGCAAAGATTTTGAAAGTGATAAATTAAAAGTGTCTTAATTTCTTAACTTGTGAATAGGAACTAGTCAAATTTGTAAATTATTTTAACACTTGTTTGTTACATGAACTATGATTACAATACTAAAAAATGTAGTAATGATTTTCATATTTAATTGTAACGACAAAGACAAAGCTCCAACCCAATTTCTTGTGGTCAGGGCATCACGCCTGACCAGATGGACCAATTTAACTATTTATTTTTTCATTTTTTTGTCAAAGTTAAATAAAAATATACTTGCCAGATATGTTTGTAAAAGTCGACATATAAGCGATGTTTAATGTTTAAATTAAAACACAAAATTTTACCGTTTGTGTAAGAACTAAGTTATAATCAAATACAAAGTGCTACCAACCTGTTACACTTTTTTATTATTAATAGAACTTACACTCTCGGATTATTATTATTAATAGGCTACAAAGTCTAAAAGTTGTAATGAAGAAAAAGAGTGCAGAATTAAGTGCGCCTTTTGAATTCACAATGTTTGTCACATTTCTAACTTAAATGTTTATTTCTAACCTAAAGTTGCCTAGAAGAGAATACGCATAACAATAAGTTCGCCTTTTGTATTCACAATATTTTATAGCATTTCTAATCTAAATATTAAATGGGAGAGAATGCGTATAGCATTAACTTTGCCTTTTGTATTTACAATATTTTATCACTTTTCTAACCTAAAGGTTGTCTAGGAAAGAATGAGTATATATGCATGTATAATAATTTATTTGTGTATGTTCAATAAAGTTTTAATAAAAAAACTGATATAGCAATTTAGTAAAATGGTTACTGTGATAGCAGCCTTAATGAAACGATAAAATTAAACGCTAGTTTGTGAGAACTAAGTTAAAATCAAATACAAAGTGCTACCAACCTGTTACACTTTTTATTATTAATAGAACTTTCACTCTCGGATTATTATTATTATTAATAGGCTAGAAAGCCTAAAGGTTGTAATGAAGAAAATGAGTGCAGCATTAAGTGCGCCTTTTTGAATACACAATGTTTGTCGCATTTCTAACTTAATTTCTAACTTAATAACTTTATTTCTTACCTAAAGTTGCCTAGAAGAGAACACGGATAGCATTAAGTTCACCCTTCCTATTCACATTATTAACCGCATTTGTAATCTGAATATAGTATGGGAGAAAATGCGTATAGCATTAGCTTTGCCTTTTATATTCACAGTATTCAACGAATTTCTAACTTGGTATTGTCTAGAAGAGAATCTGTAAAGCACTAAATTCACCTTTTGCATTCACAATATTTTACAGCATTTCTAACTTAAATATTGTATAGGAGAGAACGCGTATAGCATTAACTTTGCCTTTTGTATTTACAATATTTTATCGCTTTTCTAACCTAAAGGTTGTCTAGGAGAGAATGAGTATATATGCATGCATAACAATTTATTTGTGTATGTCCAATGAAGTTTAAATAAAAAAACTGACATAGCAATTTAGTAAAATGGTTACTGTGATAGCAGCCTTAATGAAACGATAAAATTAAACGCTAGTTTTATGAACCTGGAAGAGCAGCAATAGTGAATGGAATTTGGCATAGCCACAAGGACGTGTCTATTAGATAACACAGATAATTGATGAAATACAATTAGTATTCTCGACAGCAAAAACTAGTGACACAATACACGTTTCAAAAGATCTATTTTTGTGTATCAATATCACAAAACATCTTAATTATTTTCCTACTAATATTATTAATGTTATAAATGCGATAGTTTGTCTGTTTATTTGTTACTCCTTCACGCAAAAACTGCTGAACCGATTTTAATGAAATTTAGTACATATAAGGGTAACTTGGATTAACACATAGAATAGTTTTTATGTCGAAATAATGTTGCTGTGGGATTACGTGGGCAACGCCGCGGTCAACAGCTAGTATTCCATAAATCGTAAAAGAAGTTTGTTAGAGATTGCTGATATGGATATATTGTGGAAATATCTGAAAAAGAGCTTCTGTTTTATATTTCTTTGAAGTTGATGCAAAATGAAGAGTTATTCTATGGTGCTGTTTTTATTTATTGTAAACATATAATTTACTAATTGGGGGTAGGTGAATTCGTGTTATTTATAAATAGATATCTATTTATTACTATCTGGTGTCTGTGACTTTTCATGAAGGATTTTCCCACAGTAAAAGATATCCTAAATGTTGTCTAAACTGCTACACTACATAGCGTTTAAAATGTGAATAGATAATATTTTTATAAGTTTTATCTTGGGTCTGTATCTTATAGGTACCTACTACATGTAGTAATCACTATATATATATGCAGTTTTAGTTTTAATACTGTTTTAATTAGATTGTAAAAACTAGATGTTTTCTGTGGCTTCTGATAATGATATTTAAGCGGTTAAATTCAAAGTATTGAAGTTAAGTGATGAACGTCCTGAAGGGACTTATTAGGTACTGAGAAATCGAACTATGCATTTGAGGCTTTTACTTCCTAAACTAGTATATTAATTAATAGTTTTAGGTGGTAGAGTTTCGCAGCGACTCGCCCGGATTGGTACCACCGCCTTACCTATTCCTGCCGCCATAACTTCACGACGTGTTCCGGTTTGGAGGGTAAGGTTAAACGTACTTTTGCTCGAGGCCTAACATCCCGGCCTCAGGTTGGCAACGCACCATTACCACCTTTGATGTCTCTAGGCGGCGTGAATTTTTTTAATATCAGGAAATCCGTCTGCTTGTTTGCCTTCCAATGTCATAAAAAAAGTAGATAGATTAATAACACAACACACATTGTACAACACAAACTTATTATAAGTACTGCAATTATTATACGAGTATTATAGTAAAAAAAAGTATCTTCACGCCCATATCCCCGAAGAGGTAGGCAGAGGTACAACCAAGGCACGCACGACTAGCCGAAGACACTAAGTCCCACAATGTGATAGGTGGCAAGCCTATCGCCAACCGGGCACATTTCCAATCCAGACCAACATTTTTTTTATTAGAAAATTGGAAAAATCCAATTTTTCTTTTTGTTGGTCGACCCGGGATTCGAACCCGGGACCTCATGCAGTCAAGTCCAACACCCGGACCGCTAGACCACAGAGGCGAAAACGAGTATTATTGAGTTGAAAAAATTATACAGATGATGGTTTTACAGCTAACAAGCGATTTATTTAAAATAATAAGCATTAAGAAAAAGAAATGACGTATTTTGATAATTGCAACAAAGTGATATTGTCATTTTTATTACTAGCTTCATATCATACCATCTGTATATGTATATATAACAAAGACAGGTTAGTTACAACACATATAACTCAAGGTCTGCTGGACTTTTTTTTGTTTTTTTTTTTGGTTTTTGAAGAATAATAAAGATTTAATTTTAACTATATACTAGCTACTATTTTTATGTGACATTTACTGATAGGTTTGAAGTCGATGCCAAGCCAATTGAATACTTACTTATTATTAGTTTAAGAATATAACGAACAAGCACAAAACTCTTGCGGGCGGTAAGGGATATCCGTGTCCTGTAGATACTATAAATGCTATTGCCGAGATAAGAAGCCTAATAAGCAAGTTTACCAGTAATATTACATTCTTTAATTCCTCCATTACTGACAAAAACCGCCTCTGTGGTCTAGCGGTATCGCATCGGACTTGACTTTTTGAAGTCCCGCGTTTGATCCTCGAGTCGAGTTCATGATTTGTTAATCTTAAAAACAATAAAAACTCGACAAATATTCATTTCTATATATAAAAGAGGTTATATATATTCATGGGGAGGTAGCTTAGAACCGGGAGAAGGATATAGAGTACATTTATTTCAGAACAAAAGAGAAGAAACTAGGCAAAACCACATTTTCATTTTTCCCATACAAATTTACCGGGCGCGGGTACAAAGTTCATCAGAACAGCTAGTAAAAAATAAACTAAGATTAATTTTAACCCTATATACCACACACTAATACTGTTTCCAATCTTAATGAGTCGGGAGAAGAAACGGGGAAACAAACTCCTAACAAAAGTTTTCTAACATAATACTAATTATTACTTCAAATATTTTATGATCTTCTACAAGAGAATATTTTACACTACGGATAATACAATGTTATGTTTGTCTTCCCGTAACAAAAAAATAATTATCCTGAGAAATTTCATGCCAAAATCGTTAATCACTCCAGATTAGTCTGGATTACTCAGAGCTAAATATTGCTCGCCATAATTATAGCCTGAGAGGTATTCAGGAATGTTGTTTTGGCAATTACTTTTCAGTTTATATTCTGAGTGAAAGAACGCTGGAGCTGCCAATATCAATGGTAATTATTTTTCGACAGATGAAAAAACGAAGAATGTTATTTTTATGTTAGACCATGCATACTTTTCTTCAGAGTAGTCTGATTTCCATGATTGTTTTTTTATTGCAAATAATGTACCCCCAACTTTTTTTAACATAAATTTAATTGAAGTTGGATTTGCGCTTTTTACGTTATACTTGATAAAAAAAGGTATCTTCCTCTGGATCTCCGAAGAGATATGCAGTGAAACAACCAGGTTAGACACGATTAGCCGAAATCCCCAAAAATTATAGGTTATTAAAATTATAGGGGGCTGGGTAAACTATAGCCTCGGTTGGCTATATAACATATATATAGCCAACCCAGCACAAATCCAATCTTGAACAACGTTGTGCTGTTAGAGAATTGATAAAACACGTTATATTTTTATTAAATTTATTCTAGTATCTATTTAAGTAATTCTATGTATTAGTAATCTTTGACTAACACCCATAATACAAGTAAATAATTTTGCGTACTTTGGGGTTAGATTCAATTTGTGTAACTTGTCCAGGGATATTTTATATTTTTGCTGTCCGACACGGGGATCGAACCTGGAAAATCAGACCGCTAGATCGTAGAAGCGAGACATATTTTAATTGTATATTAAGACTACATAAACATTATCGAAATTGAAATTGAGAAGGTTTCTGAATCGTGGAATAAACTGAAAGTGTGAGTAACTAAAAGTGCTAAATAAATATTCATTGTTATATATTTTATTAGGTACATGTATTCTCTATTTTCTTATCTATCTAGCCTTGATAAAGTTATTTTCAATTGTCTTGTTCCGGTTTTAAAACACCATACGAATTTTATAATTAGCAAGAGGCAGGAAATAGTTATTTGTTAATAATTTAAGAGATACCTAGGTTGATAAAATTGATCGGGTTTCGTCCGAGGGTAGTGTCTCGAGTCTCCGTAACGGGCGTGTTTGTATAAATGAGTAATGAATGTTAGGAAAGCTTTGATACTCTTGATACTCTTTGCCTACCCTTAGCGTGAAGATAAGTAAGTTAAATTAACAAAATGTGTTATTAAGCATCTTCTATCCCCGAAGAGGTAGGCAGAGGCACAACCAGGGCACCCACGACTAGCCGAAGATACCAAGTCCCACATTGTGATAGGTGGCAAACCTATCGCCAACCGGGCACATATCCTATCCCGAGCAACATTTTTTTTTTAATTAGAAAATTAGAAACACATATAATCCTCCTCTTTTTGGAGTTGATTAAAAAATAATAAATATAGGTTGATGAGGAATAACATAACTTAAAAAAAAAGTATCTTCACGCCCATATCCCCGAAGAGGTAGGCAGAGGTACAACCAAGGCACCCACGACTAGCCGAAGACACTAAGTCCCACAACGTGATAGATAGCAAGCCTATCGCCAGCCGGACACACATTCAATCACGGGCAACATTATCTTTGTTAGAACATTTGAAAAAGGAAAATTTGTATTATTTTGTTGCCGTTGTGTTTAAGAAGGCAAACAGATGGATTTCCTGATAAAAAATGCACTAACATTCAAGACCGTGCATTACCAAACGTAAGATGCGATATTAAGCGACCCGATTAAATATCAATGTAAGTATTGTATAGGTACTAGTACCCGATGGCGCATTATAAGTGATAATAGTACCTACCTACTAAGGTACCCTTGTTTTATATCAACTTGACACACATAAGTGAGTTATAATCCAGTTTGGTGATTCTGTTAGTAAGTATCTTTACGCTTTTAACTCCGAAGAGGTCTGTAGTTGACATTTGAGTTGCTCAAACCACCAATCAAATTCGAGTCTAGTACCACCAATTAGGTTCGAGAATAGTAAACGAAAACACCGGACCCCTAGACCACAGATGTGACAGTTATTTATGATACTGATTCTTAGATAGATGGTAGCACATCTATATGTATTCATTTAATTTCCTACTGTCCAATGTGTAGTTGGTACATAACTTTTTAAAAAAGACGGCAATGGTGCGTTACTAACCAACTAAATTTATAATCCGTTATATGTTGCCATTTACTGTTTTATTTAGAAATGACATAAATACGTCTTAGCTCGACTTATACGGCTTCAGTACTCAGTTTTTCAATTGTAGCCCGCATCATTATGATAAATAAGCCATATATACGTCAAAAACATTAATCCGATTTTAAACCTCCCACTTCGTCACATTATTCAAGTTTTCTAAAGGACCGATTACATTGCCATTGTCTTTGCTTAATGCTGCGATACTTATGCTTAGGTGCTGAGCCCTTGCTATCAGTTTACAGCGCTATAATTAAAGTGCTGTAAAACTGCAAAAAACGTCTTCTATTTCATTAGTAACAGCCTGGCTACGGGAAATTTGCTAAAGCGAATATTCGCGCGGTGCAACTGGCGGTGCGTCTGGCGACTGAAACAAAAGTAATGCAATGTTCTTAGCATGCCACGAGCCGCGCCGCGGCGACCAGCGAAGCGGTCTATTCCCGTTGTCCCCGTTGGCTGTGTCCCCGTCACGGGGACAACGGGACGTGTTTAAATTTCGGTCCTGTTGTTCCCATTACATAGATTCAGCTAACGGGGATAACGGAAAGTAAAAATGTCAAGTGTCGTTGTCCCCTTAGGTAAGTAAATCTGTCTACTAACTACTTAGGTAAGTAAAACTAGTCCTAAAATATGAAAAAAGTAAAGGGAATCAAAACAAAATTTGTTTTTTTTTTTTTAATTTTAATTAAAAAATGTTATAATTACAACACTTACACACAAATATATAACTTGAAGATCATTGACATATCTAGTAGGAATCAACAAAAATAATACAATGATGACCTAAAAGTAATCACAATTACAAAAAATAAGCTACCTTACCACACATAAGCATCAAGGTAGGTAGTTACAAAAAACATCACAATCATTTGTCTAAAAAATAATCAACATTAATTATTGTTACAAACACCTTACTAAAAATATTGCAATAATTGCAAAAAAATAATCAACGCGGCTTAGATCTTACTTCAAAAATGTCATCATTTGTATAAAAAAATGAACACGTTTTCCAAAATATTGTGGCCGGTATGGTAGGTAGATCGGCTGTAACGATTTTTGCAGTCTTCCATATAACTGTCAAGTAGGTTTCAATTAAAATTTGGAGTACAAGTGGCAAGTTTCTTTTAAAACTTGATTATCCTGTAAGCAA
>NJDC01002036.1:7472-18239 GCA_002245475.1 Calephelis virginiensis | reverse complement strand
GTGTGGCAAGTTTCTTTTAAAACTTGATTATCCTGTAAGCAAAAAAAATATTATAAAATATTATAATATAATATAAAATATATATAACATGGGATTAAATTCACCTCTAATACTCATGTATTACATTATTTTTTAATTAGTTAATACGGATACTTCTGGGTTGCTTGAAATCAAAATCAATTGAAACAGGCTTTGTTTTTTAGAACGGCCTATGATAAATGTTTGATAATGATTAATGATTAATAGTAATCAATTAGTAATTTACACATTACCAATTGATTACTGTAAACTAGAAGTAAAGGAAAAACAAATAAATCAATATTCTCATTTATTTATATGAAGACAGTTTACTTACCTATTTTAAAAAGTATCGCAGCATTAGCATTGACTATAAGTCACTATTTTAAAAAAAATATTTATTAGGTACCATAGGAAAAAACCCACTAAGAACCTCAAAACACGGTCAAAAATATTTTTTATTCATCTACTGACGTATACCAAGATAACACTATTAAAAAAAGATAAAATAAATCGAGGCCAGTGGGCACTATATTATTTACCTATTTTTTTAAATCAACGGGGACACGGCCAACGGGGACAACGGGAATAGACCAGCGAAGCGACGGGCGAAATGTATCAAGCGAATCGCGGGGCAACTGGCGGCGCGGCGGGCGAGCAAAACAAACGTATGAATTAGAGATGGGTTGTACTAGGTAAATTTAAGATCAAGTCCACCTGTTCCTAGTCCTTAAAAATACGTGATCCAAATACCTATTCCACCTAGTCTCACCTACGACGATGATACACGTAGCGATTCCTGTCATTTGTAAGTATCAAGTCTAGAAAGACTAGATGAGACCATTGATCATTATTATCCATAAGTTAACATCTGTCCCACATATATTACCAGCGGCATAATATGTATTAATCATGAGTGCATTGCCAGTAGTTAGAATCTTGGCGTATTTAAGATATTATAGTTCAATTTATTTACAAATTTGTTATTTATTCCGTTGTCTCATTTCCACCTGCCTTTAGAGGGATAGCAGATATAAAGCAAAACACGTGTGAGTGAGACAGAATGAGTGTTGTACGCAAGACGCGTAAGCTCTGTCATCGAGCGAATAGAGACTGGGTAGGTACACGAGACTAGGTGGACTTAGTCTTGCGAAAATTGGAATAGGTGCGGCCTAGTCTCCTAAAATACCTGTTCTTTTTATCTGTTCTAGTATTTACGCCTCACCTTTAGTATGAATCAGTAAGGAGGAAGCCACGGAGTCGAGCGGCAGTAGCGGCGAATAGTGCGTCGATTAAATGAGTTTAGTTGTTTTCTGCTGCTGTAAATAATGCCAAAACAATTTTTGCATTTCAAATTTTATTTGCATAGATTTTATTCTCCAATTCAGGTTGAATATTAATAAGAATGTAATCGAATTTTTCAATAGTCATTCTCGTAAATTTGATAAGTTTTTCTGGATTTATTTTGATTTCTCTATTCCTTGGACTACTTGTAGAATTCTCCATCAACACCCCGATTCTTATTCTAACCATGCCAGGCAGCTCGAAAAGGTCGAGCATAGGCTTACTGTCACTAACACCGTGACATCTGACTAGGTGGTAGAATTTTGCAGCGACTCGCCCGGAGTGGTATCACTGCCTTACCTATCTTGCTGCCATGACGTCGATACTTGCCGTTGACGTGTTCCGGTTTGGAGGGTAATGTAGTCGGTAAACTTACTTTTGTTCTAGGCCTCATCAGGACCTCAGGTTAGTAACGCACCATTACCACCTTTGGTGTCTCTAGGCGGCGTATTTTTTACCGTCAAGAAATCCGTTTGCTTGTTTGTCTTCCAATATTACAAAAAATCTGTTCTACTTCTGTATATTTTGTGATACTATTACTGTTTTGTTTTAACGCCATCTATTTCACAATTTCGGAAATTGCTATGAATAACTGTTCGGTTACAGTCTACGGGTTAGGCCGTTCTATGTAGAGAACGAAGTTTAAAATCTACAGCTTGGTGTCTCCAGGCTTCCAATATCATAAAAAAAGACATTTCACTATGGGACCTTACTGGTCGCGGCGGCGAACGCGACTGCCCGTGGCTTGCAAACTGTGCCGCGCGAATGGTCGCCTCGCCGTTCGCACCGCCGGTTCCTGTGGTCTAGCTGTAAGTAAGTCATCTCGGTACACAAAATTACAGTATTTTTCTCGATTTCCTTGGGACCTGCACCTGACCTGGCACCTGATTTTCTATTCGTTATAATGCATTCATACAAATGATGAAGCTACTGCAGCACCATGAAAACTACTTATTGTCTTCGTCGCTGCACATGTTTGTCTGTGTGTGCTGTTTTGAACGTTTACAAGTAGTTTCCATACTGTTGCATTTATGTACTGTGCCATAAACAAATTTTTTTGTGAAACGTCTAATTAGTTCTATATGGGCACAATGACGCTACGGCTTTTTTTTTAAATATTGGAAGGCAGAAAGCAAACAAGCAGAAGGATTTCCGGATGATGAGAAATTCACGCCGTCGCGTCATTACGTACTAATGCGTTGCCAACTCAAGGCTGAGAAGTACGCCTTGAGCAAAAGTAAGTATACCGGCTACCTTACCCTGCGAACAACGGCAACGCTGACATTATAACTAACCCTAAGAAACACGTCAATGGCAAGCACTGACGTTATGGTGGCAGAAATAGATAAAGCAGCGGTACCAATCCGAGTGAGTCGCTGCAAAACTCCACCTAGTAGGATGTCACGGTTTTAGTGACGGTTAGCCTATGCTCGCCTTTTACGAGCTGCCTGGCAGATAGGCAGATGGTCTATTTTGCAAAGGAGCCCAGACCAATACGGGGCAAAAAGACTAAGCGTATTCAACATCGTCAACTTCAATAGACCGTCAAAGTGTGACGTCACAAATCCATTAGGGTTGTGGGTATATTCATCATGTTCATAATAGTGAATCTGCACTTGATTGGAAACTTGAGAGCGTTGGATATGACACATCGTCAGTGTGCAAGCCCTCTAAAATGACGTGTAACATACGGGGCTCGCCAACGACGCTGTAAAAAATTTGGCATAAACATTTACGTCTTCAAGAAAATAAAAATAGAAGCTATTTGCTAAGAAAACAGGTGCTTTTGAGTTGTTAATCTTATATTCTGTTTGGTTTCATTACACCTTTTTGTTTATTGATCAATTTACGCTTTGGATTCTATAGATAACACATTTTTAACATATTTTTCTTATAATATGCCATTTGCCAAATGAAATTTAGCAAAATAACTAGCAATTACCAATTCCATAAATGGTATGCTTGTAAAAGACTATAGTGTTGTCTAACTTTCGGTTCACATGAACATTTTTTTTCATATTTGTTACGCGATTACTGTGTCAATTACAAACTGATTTTGTTAATTCCTTGTTCCTGTGTTAGGTCATAATTTATAGGTTCAATTTAAATTTGATCAAGTTCCAACTAGTACTTTTTAAGTCGTATCTAATAATGTATATTTTTTGTCTTTTAGAGTGACATAGTAAATAAATCAAATTCAGGTTTTTTTACAGCTTCATATCTATTAAATTGTTAAAGTTTCGTCAACTTAGCGATATAGTTATTTCCGTCGTAACGTTCTTACGTTGAATGTCGTGCTATCCACCGGTTCGTCTAAAATTCATTCTTTATTTTTTTTTCAACACGAATTTTTTGGTATTCTATGGCAAACTCTTTGAATGTTAAGGTAAATGAAAACCCAATATTTAATTACCCAATCCCAAAAAGTCCACTAACTTACTCCCGACTAGAAACATTTTATCCATTTAGAAAAAAAGAAAAAAGATAAGCCTAAATTTTCATTTAACTAGTTGACGTTTAATAAAAATTATTTTAACAAAATTATTCTAAATATCTAAAAAAATATGTTTAATGAGATTTAAATGTTTAGTACAATGGACACGCACATTTTTAGAATTCTTTTCGTCAATGGTGCCTGACGTACAGGTATTACTTTCGTGATGTTTTAACATCGTGTTTTAGTTGTAATAAAATTATTTATTTTTAATGGTCGTCATGGGTGACTAATCTAAAGTTTTATTCTAAAATGACACGATTTGAAACAAGTCGTCTTTTCTTTGAAACCGACTCCAAAAAGGCATAGGTTATCAAGTCGTATTTTCATTTTTTGAATGTTTGTAATTCGATTACTTCGCCAACAATAACCTGATTTTGATTTTTTAGAGGTTAGGACTGAGATTAATTAATCGCATAATCAATAGTAGATAAATTTATATTTACAAGTTTCGAAAAAAAGATTATCAAATTGCGACGTGGTATGCAGTTTTACTGCGATTTGGTATCATTGAACTAATGGTAATAAAGATGATATGTATTTTTATGAAAATTTAAACTAAAATAAGTTCAGCCTTTCTGACATGTAATAGACCTAGTACATTAAAACTCGCTCAATTCTACATTTGTTATAATAGCCGGAATATGAGACACACATTTACTACATTTACAAGTAGACTAATCTGTATTAATATTACAAATGTGGAAGTGTTTTTCTTTTGTTTATTTGTTCTTTTTTCACGTCTGAATGGAGTGAGTGATGTTAAGGTATAATTTTTGTGTGTGGAGATAGTTAGGAGGCTAGAGAGTGATTGCGGCTACTTTTTATCCCGTCATTTAAATTGGCTCTCATGCGAAAGTGCATTATTACGTGGGTGCACCTACAGGTGATAATGTTAAAGTTTAGTTGAATTAAGGACTCAAAAACTACAGATAAGAGTGCCATCTGTGTATACAGTTTTCATGTATTTTGCAAGCTGTAGATTTTAAACTTCGTTCTCTACATAGAACGGCCTAACCCGTAGACTGTAACCGAACAGTTATTCAAAACAATTTCCCAAATGTGAAATAGATGGCGTTAAAATAAAACAGTAATAGTCTCACAAAATATACAGAAGTAGAACAGACTTTTTTTGTGATATTGGAAGGCAAACAACCAAACGGATTTCTTGATGGTAAAAAATTCACGCCGCCTAGAGACACCAAAGGTGGTAATGGTGCGTTGTCAACCTGAGGCCGGGATGTTAGGCCTCGAGCAAAAGTAAGATTACCGGCTAACTTACCCTTCAAACCGGAACACGTCATGACGTTATGGCGGCGGGAATAGTCGGTGGTACCAATCCAGGTGAGTCGCTGCGAAACTCTACCACCTTGTCAGATGTCACGGTGTTAGTGACGGAAAGCCTATGCTCTCCTTTTACGGGCTGCCTGGCAGGAAGGCAGATGGTCTATTCTGCAAAGGAGCCCGGACCAATACAAACCTTATAATAAATATTGACGCAGTTTTCGCCAATGCATATAATGATTCCTGTGGGATTTAACGTAGAATTACTACATTTTATTTAAATTGAAACCAAAATCATGTTAGTAAAAGTCAAATAGCCTGGAAACTTTAATCGAAAATGGCTATATCATTTGGAATGTAATAAAAGTAAAACAATAGTAGGATAAAACAGTGTGCGCTTGTGTGACTGGTATATGTCACAGACATACAGATGTATAATCATAACTGGCATGGCATGGCATGGCATCATAACTCGTAAACAAATGGATCGACGGCTTTGTAGGCGGTTACTGAAAACTTTTAATTTGATTAGTATCTTCACGCCCATATCCCCGAAGAGGTAGGCAGAGGTACAACCAAGGCACCCACGACTAGCCGAAGACACTAAGTCCCACAATGTGATAGGTGGCAAGCCTATCTCCAACCGGGCACATTTCCAATCCCGACCAACATTTTTTTTATTAGAAAAATAAAATTTATTGGAAAAATCCAATTTTCTTTTTGTTGGCCGACCCAGGTTTTGAACCCGGGACCTCATGCAGTCTAGTCCAACACCCGGACCGCTAGACCACAGAGGCGATAATTTAATTTGATGATTTGCTCTATTAATATTCAAAAGTGAAGTATTCATAAATAAATTGGAGTATCGCTTGTTTCCTTGCCGTTGCCAAATCTGACTCGATGAACGTAGGAATCTAACGATGCTATCGTTACTAAATATACTAACTTAATAACATAAAAATAAAATATTACGACTTATAGCTGATTTTGAATAATTTAATCTAATAATTTAAAGCTAATAATAATAAATGGTAGTAATAATTAATTACTAAATCTGGTATCAAATTGACGCAAATTAATCAAACTTGACTAATGGCAGATACTCACGCCTATGTCAAAAACTAAAAAAAAATATTAAAAAACATGGCGAAATTACGTGTTCGAAAACTGAAAAAATCCTAATGTCTTATCCCTCGAGAAATTATTAGGTACGGAACCTGCATAAATAAATACATCGCGGGGCGAATGCAACAATGGACAATCTATTATTTAGATTCCATTCCGCCTTCGGTTGGCAGCCATTTTTTATGGTAATCGCTCATTTCAATTTCTCATTTTGTATCTGCATTTTGCCATTTGAATATTTTACAAGAGGTACAAGTTTATTTTTTAATATTATTCTGTTTTCAATCTTTTATCAATTATCTACGACTAAGCGAAATAGGTTCTCTTATTACATGAAAAAAGGAAGAAATAACGTAGAAATTTACTAAAAGATTTATTCACTACACACGTTACAAATAGAGACAGAAAGAGATGTACAGTTGTAATATAATATACAGAATTGTAATATCAGAAATAAAAAACAAATACAAAAAATAATAATTTAAGAGCAGTAAAAGATTTATTTTTATAGGAAAAAACAGCGAACATGCACTTTGCTCCCCTGACGGTAAGGAAACCGTGGCATTTGGACACCAAAGATGTTATAGGTGCATCGCTATCCTGTAGCGGAGGTGGAGGTCTAATATACAAGTCGGCCGGCTACTCTATCCTCCCGACCGGACATGACACTGTCATTATAGCAGCAGGAATAGGCCAGGTAGACCTTAAACAACACCTGAATTAAATAATGAAACTTCAATATGATTAATCTTAATATATATATAAATCTTGTGTCACAATGTTTGTCCTCAATGGACTCCTAAACTACTTAACCGATTTTAATCAAATTTACACACCGTGTGCGGTTTGGTCTAACTTGAAAGATAGGATAGCTTGCATCTAAATTTTACAGCCGCGGGTAACAGCTAGTACGAATATATAAAACGTAAAAATGGAGCGCTAGACCACAGAAACCTATTACTGTGGTCTAGCGCTCCGTTGTTTCATTGACTTGATGAGGTCTCAGGTTCAATTCCTGAATCATACAACCAACAAAATTTTTTTTTCTAATTCTTAAAAATAATCATTTCCCAAAATTGGATTTGTGTTTGACAACTATTACATTATGCTATTTAGAACGTTTGGATAATCCCGGGTATCCTGTTTGAACCTCTGCCTACCCTTTCATGTGTATATTGGCTTTAAGATACTTTTTTTACACGAAACTTTAGAAAAATTATTATTTTGAAAATAATAATTATTTCAAAAATCGTATAACTCTTTAATATAATGGGAGTACATAAAGATAATGATAGCCTTATCGATAAAAAGGCAACTTACAAATCTGTGAAGGCAACAATATCCAGAAGACATCCTGCCCTGCTACTGACGTCTTTGAAAACACAATTGCTGTAAACAGTCTTTGTAAATAGAGTTTTATCTGCGGATGTTCGAGTTTCTAGCAAGATAAGAGAATAATTCTTGTAGCTTTTTACGATAACAAAATGTTTGAGTTTTGAGAAAAATAGCCACTCGCTAATTCCTTTTGTTTATGATAAGAGTAGTCAATATGATTATCCATAGCCATAGACAATATTTTTCTATATTTTTTTTGGACGTCTATAAGCATGTTACAAATAAATTAACTAACACTAACGATAGTCAATTATTAAATTTCCAAAACTTAATTATATATTTTATCTGTTTTCATAAAATTTTATGATCTTATTAATGACAGTAAAATTTGAAATTTGGAATCAACACCAATAAATCCTAACATTTTGTAATATAGCTACGAACCATTTCCATCACAGTAGTTTTCAACCAAAAAATTCGCATCAAATTTGGTCAATCCGTTCAAAAGTTATGATGCTAAAGACACAAACACATACACACACAGATTCACATATACACAGACATACATACACACAGTAGTAGCCTGTCAAACTAATAACACCCCTCATAACCTGTTGGGTTTTAAATATAGTGAAAATAAACGGTAAATTAATAAAGAACGAGTACTAAAATATTTTTACACAACACCAATGTAAAACAATAAATTTAGTGAACTACAATTTGTAAAATCAGGTTACAAAAAATTGTTCCGTGACATTCGTGAGTGTTACGAATGCTTCGTAGGCTTTTGCTACGACATGCTACAACAGCGTAAATACTCTGTCTACGAAATAAAAACTGCTGCAACAATCTACAAAAACTTTTACTAAATCTGGTTCTAAGCAGTTTTGAGCGTTACCAGAATTAGTAATCTTAGCCTAAATTTATTTTAGCATTTGCCACGGAGAAATGGTTATTCAACTATCAATAAAATAATATTCAAGAACATTGACAAGCACAGTTGTTTAGATTGTTTGTTACGGAGTAGCCATTTATAGTAGATTCTGTATTATTTGTCCGATTTACGCTATCTTTTAGTAGAGCTATCTAAGCTGAAATGAAGCGCCTCACTACTTCGCTAGTTTATGTAAATGTGTTAGCGTCTATACTAATGGCATATTATATGTGTGACCGCGTAATTTTGTTTGAAGATTGTTTGAAGACTGGTGTCTAGACAATGTGATAGGTGGCAAGCCTATCGCTAACCGGGCACACATCCAATCCCGGCCAACGTTTTTTGTATTAGAAAATTAGGAAAACCTGGGATTTTATGCAGCCAAGACCAACAACCAGACCGCTAGACCACAGAGGCGAAGCTAAATCACTTGTATTACAAATAGCTACAAACAGTATAAGTTTTTTTTTAACTTGGCAACCTGCACCCTTTTGTATCAAGCCAAAGCATAGGCATTTGGCTTGATACAAAAGGGTGCAGGTTCAAATTTACGGTGAAATTCTAATTTGTAGCATAAGTGTTTAATCAATAAAATACTAGTGATAGTTGTTATAATGACAGAAGCGTATTGGTATTTTTTATAACACAATTCAGAAAAAAACAGACTGAAAAATCCAACCATTCGACTTTCTGACAATAAAAGAAAAAACAATTCTTTTTTTACAATGTTAACGCTTAATTATATGATTAGTCTTTGATAAAGATTTGTTAACTTTTGTATAGAGCTCGTTCTGGAATCCAATAAGCAGCGGATAAGGCTTCCCTGACAAAGACAAGGCTTACCTAAGACTCTAATTTGGTTTAACTATTTGTTTCCATTAAGACGACTCGTTTATTTGTCGAGGAACTTACGATTTCTGAATGAATGGAATATACGACTTCTTTACGTAATTAATTTACAAAGTTCGTATGTAAATAATAGACGATTTTATTAAATGTCTTGAAAATAGGCTGACATATTTACTGATACAAGTCGCTTGTAGGCACTTAAGGTGTTAATAATGCGTTTCCAATCTGAGGTGGTGGAGTATTTACAAAATACTTAAATCTAGTTACAATGGAAGGGTATCGACTACTGTATCTTAGTAATTTTTTCTCTTTTTTTATGATATTGGAAGGCAAACAAGAAGATTTCTTGATGTTAAGAAATTCACGCCGCCTAGAGACACCAAAGGTGAAAATGGTGCGTTGCCAACCTTAGGCCGGGATATCAGGCCTCGAGCAAAAGTAAGTTTATCGGACACCATACCCTCCGAACCGGATCACGTCAACGGCAAGCGCTGACATTATGGCAGCAGGAATAGGTAAGACGGTGGAATCAATCCGGGCAAGTCACTGCGAGACTCTAAGAATTAGTCGTTACTTTATTAATCTTTCCTTCGTCCAACTATAGATAAACATGGCCTGCACTAGTACAAAGTATAAACTGTTATGAGAACTACTTCTTTTTTTTTTAAATAAAAAAAGTAACTTCACGCCCATATCCCCGAAGAGGTAGGCAGAGGCACAACCAGGGCACCCACCACTAGCCGAAGACACTAAGTCCCACAATGTGATAGGTGGCAAGCCTATCGCCAACCGGGCACATTTCCAATCCCGAGCAACATTTTTTTATAAGAATATTGGAAAAACCCAATTTTCTTTTTGTTGCCCGACCCGGGATTCGAACCCGGGACCTCATGCAGTCAAGTCCAACAACTGAACCACTAGACCACAGAGGTGATTAGGCTTTTTAATAAATGAAAAAATAATAATTAATATGAAAAATAATTTGTGATAATACAAGGACGTTATTAAATCCAGAATTGTTTCGTTATTTTTTTTTTGAATTAAAAAATCATAGGAAAACTACTTAATCAATTTTATTAGTTTTTATTTTATTTTATGGGTTTACAAAAATGTTAACCATATTTGATTAAAATCGGGTTGGAGGTTTTTGATTACAGGAATATTAATAATAATGGCTCGAGTGGAAGTGGCTAGTTACTTAAAATATAATCATATAACTTAAAGCTAATAACATTATGAAACTATGTATTAATTCCAAGATTGAACTAACTAAACTCTAGAACAGCCTTTCCCAAAGTGGGCGATAACGCCCCCTTGTGGGCGCTGGAAGCCTAGAGGGGGGCGGTATAAATCTTGAAAAAAATGTTTTTTTTTAAACTAGGCG
>NJDC01002035.1:109163-128822 GCA_002245475.1 Calephelis virginiensis | reverse complement strand
CAAAATATGACATAAGATTATTTTGTTAAATTACATAATAATTAAATATTTTTATTTTACAAATGTAGTTAGCCGAACATTAGCTGATATAAACGACGATTAATGAGAGAATTAGAGTTTTGACATTGGCTTTCCTTAAATACTTAACAATCAGTGATGCTATATTAAACTTTCTATTTTACACATTGTTAATTACTTACCTATTATTGTTTTAAACGATAAACAAATAAAAGAAAGATAAAATAAAAAAGCTACTTTACGACCTAATACCACGTAAAACTAAATGTATTTTACATCTAAATAGTTACATTTTAAAGTAAATGTTATTTAAATATTTATAAGTAAATACGTCTAGTTCTGGGCAGGTTTTGTTTATGACATTGGAAAGCCAACAAGCAGGTGGATTTCCTGATGGCAGGAAATTGATGCCGCCTAGAAACACCAAAGATGGAAAGGGTGCGTTGCCAATCTGAGGCCGGGATGTTAGACCTATAACAAAAGTAAGTTGACCGGATACCTTACCCTCCGAACCGAATCACGTCAACGGAAAGCACTGACGTTATGGCGCCAGGAATTAATAAAGCGGTGGTACCAATCTGGGCGAGTTACTCCGAAACTCCACCACTGTAAGATGTCATGGTGTTAGCGGCGGTAAGCCTATCCTCGCCTTTTACAAGCTGCCTGGCAGGAAGGCAGATTGAAGAACTATCGCAGGTGCAAATTAAAATTTACCGAGCTTCCATTCTTAATGAAGTAGCTTTCTTTATGTTTACTTACAAATCATTTTACTTACATCATCTTTTTTAATATACGATATCGAGAAGCTACACGTTTATGGCTTCCACAATACATGTACAATTCCAAGTACTTTATTACCTTGATCTTTAAATAGCTCTCTTTGCCTGAGATTTTCCCCATTATAACCTATCATTGAAATACCTTAGGAAATCTTAGGATATAATAAACTTGAGCTCTCCTTTAAGATTTATTGACATTGTTACCCGTTGAAAAAAGTATAATGTAATAAAAATTTGTAAAAAAGGGAGTTATTCATACATGAAATATTTAATTTCTTTATTTATAATTAAACATTCGCCAAACGTCGACTGTCTCTCAAATTGCCATGGAGTTCATCTCCATGGCAATTTGAGAGCCCATGGCAATGTATTGGATTGGACATTCAAAAGAGAATTCTATATTTTATTCTTTTTAATCACTATACTACTATATTTGACCACCTCGTTGGTCGAGTGGCTAGCGTACTCGCCTAACTACATCGACTTCCCGCGAGGCTCGGGTTCGATTCCCGACGGGGGCAGGCATTTGTGTGATGAACATTTAGATGTCTGCGTTTCCGGGTCTGGGTGTTTATTAAATTAATCTGGTATCTATTTAAGTATTTGTCTGTATTAGTATCGTTGACTAGCACCCATAACACAAGCATATAATTTGCTTACTTTGGGGCTAGATTCAATTAGTGTAAGTTGTCCAGGGACATTTATTTACTATTTATTTATTTATTTATTACTCTATCGCCTCACTGGTCGCACGGATAGCGTACATGTTTAACTCTACAGGACCAAACTCGAGCCTCAGGTTCAATAATTCTTAACGGTTATCTTAATAATGCATTTGTATGATGAACTAGGATCTCTGTATTTCTGGGTCTGGATTAGGCATCCAAATATTAAATTTGTAATCGTATCAATTTGAGCATTTTTATGTGTTAGTAATGTTATGACTACCCTAAAATCACACAATCACATAAAACTAGCTTAAATTTGTTATGTTTGGGGATGGATATATTTGTATAACATACTCAGGCCCATTTTTTTATTGTACATAAACAGAGAGCATTATAAAAATAAAATCAATTAATTTTATATATGAATTTTAAACTTAAATCGTCGCGAATTAATAACATTTTTAATAATTCATACGGGACATAATATCGACAAATAAAATAAAAAGAGATCGTGAGTATCCCGTATAAATAATTAAAAATGTTTATATATGAAGTTAAGAAAACATTTAAACAACATAGTGTGGTAGAGCAAATCAATATCCCGCAACCAAATTAGTTACTTCAATAACATACTTTTGTTTAAGAATCCTTTTTTCAAGTTTCTAAACAAGTTTCTAATTTAGCAAATTATTAAAAAGAATAGTTTTGTAGATATGTGTTTTAATTTCATTTTTTTTGTGATTAAAAAAACACATGTAAATAAATAAAATTAATTCAGACAAGGTTTGAATCCGTATTTTTCATCTTTAAGTCACGAAAAGTTTGTGAAAAGTTTTATTAATAAAATCTTTGTGAGTAATTTGTGTAACAAATCGAAAGGTTATTTGAATAATCTATCAAGTTGCTCCTGAATTCTCAGCCAATATTATTGCCCCTTTGTTAAGAGTTAATAAAACGCTTACTTTTGCTCGAGGCCTAATATCCATGCCTCAGGTTGGCAACGCACCATTACCACCTTTATTGTCTCTAGATGGTGTGAATTTCTTACCATCAGGAAATCCGTCAGCTTGTTTGCCGTCTTATATCATAAAAAAAAACTCTATGCCAAATTATAAAGAGTGAATGCCTTTGATATCCTTGTTTCATTTTCATGTCACAGTTTATTTACAATGATTCCAGGATGATTTCAAAATTTTATCAAGGCTCATCTAGTTCAACATTAAAATGTACGCAATAATGTATGCACACATTTTCATATACAAAGTATCTTCACGACCATATACCCGAAGCGGCAGAGGTACAACAGGACACCCTCTACTAGCCAAAGACACTTAGTCCCACAATGTGATAGGTGGGAAGCTATCGCCAAAAGGGCACATATCCAATCCCAAGCAATCTTTTTTTAGCAAATCGGAAAAATCAAATTTTCTTTTTACTACCCGACCCGGAAATCGAACCCGAGACCTAATGCAGTCAAGTCCAACAACTGGACCACTAGACCACAAAGGCGATCAACATAGAACAATTATAACTCAAAAACCACTAATCGTCTCGAACCTACCTTTACAAAATATATTTGTCAAAATGTTTTTGTAATAACATGCAATGTAAGAAACTCACAAAAAAAAATATACAGAGGAATTTGTTTTTTGGTTTTCTTTTTTGGAGTCGGTTAAAATCATATTATCCGTTATACTTATTCGACATCTAGTCACTACACTATGTTTCCACTATAACGCTCTGGATTGGTTAATAGGTCTTTCAACCATAAACGCCCTTTTTTTCGTAATAAAATAAATAATAATAAAATCTCACATTGAATCTAACCCCAAAGTAAGCAAATTATATGCTTGTGTTATGGGTGTTTGCCGACGATTCTAATACATAGAAATACTTAAATAGATACCAGAACAAATTTAATAAACACCCAGACCCGGAAAAGTAGGCAAATATATTCGAAGTCTGTACAAAGAGTAAATATCAGTTATGCTTATGACGTATACAACGTATATTAAGCTAATATTGTATAAAGTGCTTATGTATGCTTTTTTCATGACTCAATGAAGCGAAATTATGATGTAAATTTTGTCCTTGGAAAAAGAGAGCGCAAGTAAGTGATACAGACTACCTTTTATCCTATACATAATATCCATTAAAAAGATTTCGAAAGAAGGTATTCTACTTAATTTTATAGAAAACAGATAATAGTGCCAAAGATTTTCTCGCAGACAATAATAAATAATAAAGTCTTTCTAATAGTAGGAGAGCCCGCGATGCTAAATGTGTAGTAACTCCAGCGTCATAGGGACCCATTGCCCTTTGTCGATTAAATAGTGGGGAGTACAAAAGATCATGAAAAATTTATCTTTTTAGTGGTGCGTTAAGTGTCTAGAAGCTAAAAGAGCAATCCCAGTCACTTGGTCATAGCCGAACTCATCAGATATTAACAATTTATATGCCTAATGTGTCTCCGATGACAGAAATATGTCAATCAGACAGATTGCTGTAATCGACAATTAGCACATATGACTTGGTTTTTGAAAGTTTCTGAACCTCTTACTCCCGTACGTCTTGTTCAAATCATCAGAAAATTCAAACATGGACTTATTGGCATGTAATAAGCCCGCCATACTTTAATTTGACACGCTCGAGTATATTTTCAAGCAAAAAAATTAGACAACCCTACATGCGCGTCTCTATGTAGAGTTGATACATAATGGAGGTGTTTAACAATGGTACAGGGTGTCTCCCATATCTTAATCTGACGCGCTTGAGTTACTCCAAAAATCCCCTTTTGGGCTCTCTTACTATAATATAATTAATTAAATTGCAGCAGTGTTGGTTGCCGAGGAGTTTGTTTCGCCGTTTCTTCTCCTGCCTGGCTAGATTTGGAAACAGTGGTAGGTGAAGGCAGATTGGTTATAGTCCTGGTTGCCGGGGAGTTCGTTTTGCCGTTTCTTCTTCTATCTGGCTAGGTTTGAAAACTGTGGCCGTTTACGGTAGATAGGGATAAATTAATTTATGTTCTAAAATTTTTTTGTACAAATAAATTCTCATGTTAATGAATACCAAAAACAGTGTGTAAATAGTAAGTAAATAATTAAAATAACTAATAACTAATTTGATTAATACCTATTAATATATTTGCACACCACAAGTTAGTAGAATATCTTTTAACGCTTAAATAATTTCGAAACATATTTTAACACTCATATTCAGCAAATAAATATTTTTTCCTTTTTTTTCAATGAAAGTTACCGTGTGAGTAGGGTTACCATATTGAAATTTAAAAAATCCTGAGAAATTGTTCCAAATCCATTGAAAAATCCTGAGATTTTGTCACAACCGTTAAACATAATCATGTTAGAAAAAAATACTCAATGTTCGCTTTTTGCACTGCGCTCCACACACACACACACACACAACACACTTCGCACGGGACGGCGCGGTCCGTTTGGCGCAACTTTAAAAAAATTAAAAAATTCGTTTGCTACGTTTTTTATTCGCCCAAATTATACGACACTAGTTGCCTTATATCTGAATGCCTTTAGACTTACTTTCAAAATTATACGGGTTATTTTTTTTCAAGTAAACTTCACACAAAATTCGGGTTTGCTATGTATCTATGGAAGTCCTGCCTCTTATTACGTAGTATTTATATACTCATTCGGCGCAGTGCGCTCATCTTATTCACCCCTCTCACTCCCACGCACGCACGCAGCAACCGCACCTCTCCTCTCCTACCCCATACCCTGTAATAAAACTATTTTATTTAATAATTCAAAAGTCCTGAGATTTGCCCAAATATTCGAAATCAGGCCGGATTCCTGAGAAACACCTCAAAATCCTGTGATCTCAGGAAAAATCCTGAGACATGGTAACCCTACGTGTGAGTGACTGTTTCAATCTGTACTTTTTATATCGATGTTTCTAGCACCAAAGCAACGTCTTGAGCTGTCTGTGGGTTTAGTCTGTGTTGGAAGTAAGATCTAATGACTAATACGCGCAGATTGTTATACTAACTACAATCAAATCGTATCATATACGTTGTGTATACACATTAGCCGCGTGAGCGAGCGGTTCCAGATCAAACAACATCAATCACCGCGCACCGCCAACTGTACGACGGCAAATACCGGTGCGTTTACACTGCAACTGGCTTATAATCTAGGTACACTCCTACCAGTATTTTAGAACATATTCTCTGTGGCGTAGGGATATGACTCTACGATCACGCGACGATAAAAAACCTAGTTTAGATTGCTGAATTTGACATTCTACGCTAAGATATAAATACCGAAATAGTTTTATTTAACTCCTGTTTTTAGAACTGTGGAATCGAACTTTGGACTTTTGATAGATTGTTAGGAGTAGAATGTGAGTTCTTGACCAATTAATAATAATAATATAATCTTTATTTAATTTCAAATTTTTACAATAAAACTGTTGCTTTTGGTAGGAGTCCTCTTTTAAGCACTTGTGTCAGAAGACTCCGCCCCTCTGTAACTATATACATGGCTATAAACAAAAAAATAAAATTTATTATAGAATGTGTTCTCTTCAATTGATGTAAGAGCGTGTGTTATGTTTGTACGTGTGCGTGTGCGCGCGCGCGCGCGCGCGTGTGTGTGTGTGTGTGTGTGTGTGCGTGTGCGTGTGTGTCAATTATTTTAAATTTAATATTTTTCCGCAATAAAATATTAAGAAGTATTTTTAATCTGCATGCAATATAAATATTCTTATAGACATTTTTCAATAAAAGCCATCGCTGCAAAGGCGCTCTAACATATTTTATTAAATAACTCAAGTTCGAAATATTTGATATGGAGAAGCTGGTGTGAAATATAATTATTTCTTTAAGTGTGCATTAAACGTCGTTTATTTTTATTGCACTTGCCCTGTTAATTGTAAGTTGTTAATTGTTGTTGTGAGCTAAGATTTTAATTTGCACGAGAGTTTTTACATAATTAGGTATTCGCTACAGTTCTCATACTTTTACTAATATTTTTTAAAGTTTCATAAAAATGGGGCCAGGAAACTTTTTGGCTGAACTTCAGTTTGCAAGTAAAAAAATATGTTACCTACATTACTTTGCTTTATCTTTTTGGGTCTTTATTAAGACATGATACTCGATATGCTACCAGTAAAGGCAAGGCTGAAAAGTCATATGGGCTGCTAACGAGCTCTACATGTCTAATATCTGACTTTATTTTTCGGTCCAACACCACTTTCCGGTCGAATCCAGGTTCTGTCCATGGTTACCATGCTTTGCCTATTTGACTGAAATTTCAAAACTCTTGAGTACATAAAATAGTCGTCTGGTCTATCTTCTAGAATGGGTAGCTGTAAAAAACATTGCAAGAAATATGGCAGCATTAAGAACAAGGCAGTCATATTACGGTTTAAATCAATCGTATAGTCGTAACCGACTAAAAAAAAGGAAGTTATCTTTCCGAACCTATTTTAAGTTCGTTGTTTTAAGGAACGTACATACTTTCGAGGTCCCATTGCAATCAAGCCTGTATCTGATTATGGAATCCCAAGGAAATTGATAAAAATACTTAGACGATATAACGGTAATCCTATTAATATTATAAATGCAAAAGCTTGTGAGTATGTAGGTAAAGCTGTTTGTTACTCTTTCACGTTTGAATGTCTGAACGGATTAGTCTGAAATTCAAAATCCAGATAGATTATGACCTGGATTAATATATAGGCTACTTTTAACCCCGATGGCACTAAGAGTTCCTGTGAAAACCTGAGCGAAGCCACAAGCAACAGCCAGTGTAATATAGGCACAGTAGAGTCGCCCGTTTAAATGAAGTAAGAATACTGCAAATTACAATTTAAGAAAGTAAAATATGATAAATAAAAAAATGTGCTAGTATTAAACCTGTTTACTTTTGTGAGTGTACAACACACGCCAAGTTATCGGCAATCCGTAAACTGAACCAATGAAATGAAAGTTAGCTCTATTCATGATTTCGGGCTGCAACTCTTGTAGAAGTGATCGATAAACTGATTCAGACATATATAACATATATAATATTTGTCTACATATATAACAATTTATTTCCTTTCTAAATATAACCTTTGTGTCAAATTAACCAATTAACAACCATTCAAAACAAGCGGTAACTTGCAGTGTTCCACATTTTACAAATGATATTTAACACATATACTATCTTGAAATGTAAAATTTAATTTAAGTGAAATATTATTATTATAGTTAACATAGCTCTGACAAAACATTAGCAAACGAAACCCATATATTAATAAAGTTTCATGTGCATTATGTTTTTTATAAAAAAAAACGAACAGTTCAATGTTTGTTTTTCTTATAAATTTCCCAGCAAATTCATTTAACATTTGGTATTTTATGGGTACTTTACAATACATACTGGAATTAAAATATAACTAATCCTAAAACTTACTCATTTTATGCATCAATTTGTACGTTTTATTTAACTAAGAAGTCTGTTTCAATATTTTTTTATAAGCGTACTAACTTGCCGTAACTGTTACGTATTTTTTATCGCCTACCCTGTGTTTTTTTATATTAACGATAAGTTGATATATATTTAATAGATTAAATTACATGAAATATAATTTGCAAATTGTATTGACTGATAATATATCTTAAGCCTTACAATTCAAAATTCTTAATCTCAAATTTATATTTTAGCACTGTCACTAACAGAAGACCCTTTAGCTGACAGCCTTTAAATATTGATTAAAATCAGACTTAAGTTATTACACGGGTTTAGTGAATTAATTTTAAATCAAACAGTGAAGGATGCACACTATTCTAGAATAATATTCTTTATTGAAACTGAAATTGAACTGATGTTTTTAATTGAAATGTAATTAATATATTGTAAGTTTTATATAACACACAGCGCACCCCAGCTATCCAGCCGCTACGCTGCGACAAGGTTTCGGCCATTGGTGGGGCTTGTTACATCCCTTTTTTTTAACGTGTGGAAAATCCTCCCGGATATCCACCTCTCTCGGGGGAGAGCAGCCGGTTATGTTGGACTCGAATCGACTAAAAACCACACGATGACCTTGCTGTCGCGCGGCTAGGAGCGAGATGGGGTCGCGTTGGCATTCATCATCTTGCTCCGCGGCTACGGTCCGGTCCTTGCCGAGCCTCCTTCCACGCTGAAAGAGGAGCAACCCCCAGGCTTGCGAGGCCATGCTGGCCGAAGAAAGTTCCCCGACTCCCCTCGGCAACCCGTTTTGAAGGCTTAGGAACCGCCTTCTTGCGCCACCGGTCCACCTGCGCCGGAGTGGGTCTGAGTTGGGATCGTCCTCCCAGGCCCACTCCACTGTGACTCAAACGCGACGAACTCCCCCAGCTTGTGGGACGTCGTATCTTCTGATGCCCCGCACTCATGGCAGGCGGGGGCCGCCTCCCATCTCGCGATCTTGTGCAGATACTTCCCGCAGCATCCGTGCCCAAAAAGCACCTGCACAAGTCGGAACGTCAGTGACCCGAACCACCGCTGCAACCACCCTCGGAGGACCGGTAGGATTACCTCCACCGTCGCCTGCCCAGGGGCAGGTGTGGCAAGGTCCTCCTTCCACCGCTCCAACGTGGTTCCCCACACCTGCCTCTGCATGCGCCTGACGTCCTCCCATGCCAGGGGCTCCCTGCGCGCCCTCGCCGACGACACCGCGAGGTATGTGTCGGCAAGAGTACGCGCTTGGAGCTACCAGGGCGGGGGCATGTTACATCCCTAGTCTATCGCTGAGAAAGCGTTAATATGACTAGCCACATAACTCGCTATGTCTTATACTTAAATTTTTCAACATTAGTTATAATTTAATACTTCATCAATTATGTCAAAAACGTCACTACTAGTACGAAAGCAACACATTTTGAAATATTATTTATTAAAATACATAGTACAACCTGTAAGAAATGCAAATATCAGATATTTGCAATTATCTTATAGGCAAATTTATAAGTCTGTGGCCCAATCGTAGCTAGTTCTACGCCACAGCCGTAGCAAGATCTACGGGGCAGCAGTTTTTATATTCTTAGTTTAATAACCATTATAAGCTTTAAATAGTATATAAAATGAGTTTTACGATCAAACAAAGGTCCAACATTCTGCATTCATAATGTTATACTTATTGACTTTTATATTTCCTGAAAAGGAGTCTTAATAGCTCTGAATTATTGAACTGAAAATAATAAGTTTGCGGTTGCCTTTAAATGTAATGAATTCTTTACATTGTTTATTGGAGTTTAATTTAAAATATCATAAGTTTACTTTATACATGGTTTTGCATTATCCTGTATGCTTAATATTATCTTATTTTGTCATTATTTGACCTAATACTGTATCCTAACCTAATATATTGTGTTATAAAGTAACTGGCCGGGTACCAGTCAGTTTTTCGTCCTTGTTTCGGTCGCTATAGTCAACTTGAATGAGAGGCCTAACACTCTAACCTCAGGACAGCGACGCACCTATAACATCTTTATTGACTATCGCTATTATTAACTCTTTATTATTGTAAGAGTTATCTGCTTGTTTGCTTAGTTATTATTTACTTAGCAAAGCCAATGTTTGATTTTGTCACATATCATTTGCTTGGAACGATTAGGCAGTTTGTTACTACATTTCCATTTCACATGATATAACTGTAATTAATTTGTATAGTCTCATGACGAATTGACAGATATTTTTACCGCTTCAACATCAGTACTGGCCATCGTATGTTGCAATTTTGAATATGTAGTTGCTGATAAGCTTGTTGAAGTATAACAACTCCTTGGCTAACGCGATTTATAAGGAATGTATGTTTATTAACCACCTATTAATACGTTTTTACGTTAAAAAGGTAACAGTTATACGTTATTACCTACTCGTGAAGGTTATTCAAGCAAAAAATACTTTCCGTAGACATAAATGTAACCCTAACCATAAAATTACGAATAACATATAGGCAAAATTGTTTTACATCTGCAAAATAGAGTAAAAGCTAATTTAAGTAATCAAATATTACCGTCGACTATAAAAAACTTAGAAAGAAACGTCAATCAAACGGGAACGTCATAAATGCCGTGAAGGAAGAAATTTTCTTATTAGAAGTTGAAATTCGCGCATGCGCGTTAAGCTCGCTCCTTGGAGTGTTCAACTTCCCGACAGTTGCAAAAGGAACGCGCGTGGGACTATCGTCCGCCATTTTGAATTTCTAGTTTCGAAAGCGTTGTGTAAAACTTTAAAGTAACTTTTTAAATATAAACTATGTTGTGACTTAGTGTAGTGTAAATTGGTGATAATGTGTCCACAATTTCGTATTATAATTATTTTGGGAGTCACAGTGCTTTTTAGATGTACGGATTCAGTAGGTAAGTTTTAGAATTTCGTTTAGTTAATTACAGTTTAGTAATCACATCTTGTTTATTGCAGATTTTTTTACTATGAACATAAAATAATGATACTGGTTTGAAATTATATTTTTGTTCTAATTAAATACCTACTTTAAAAATTGGCTTCTCAACCCGTATTAACAACGAAAAAATATTATTTTGATAAATCCTCATGTTGTGAGTGTAAGAAAACTGAAGTGGTAATTGTGGTAATACTTAATAATAAGTGAACACTACCGCAGAATAATCGCAGTGGCAAAACTATAGTTGTTGTTGTTGTTTTTTAATTTTATCCCAGACGGGGAAAGGCAAAGGATCTGTGTCCATACAGCCACGTCTTCCGTATTAATAAATCTTTTTCTTGTTATATATTTTCAATTTATGTCTTCTATATTAATTCCTTATTTTAGTCATTAGTCACTATTTACACAGTCTTGTCTGGATCTTGAGTAAAGCGGTGGTTTCGTTACACAATCTCGTTTATGAGATTTGGCGGCAGCGAGGAAATTCACGATAATTTCTTCATGATTATTTCATTAGTGCACTTTCACTGAACAAAATCAAACTAATTCCCACCTAAATTAACCAATTTTACTCATATTTTACACTAAATTCAATAATTGGGAAAAAATTACGACCATCTTTATTCACGATGGCGCCAAAACTGCAAAACTATAGGTTTTATAGACGCTTTACTTAACTTTGTTAGATTAACAATTTCTTTTATAAGATTCTTAAGTAGAACCCAGTTGCATAAAACATCATCACTTAATACACAAAGATACCTAATAATATAATAACCACTATTCTCATTTTCCGGCTTATGTCAGTTTATTGGCGTATTTCGCAAAATTATGAAAATAATTCCAAAGTAGCTTTATTTTTATTGACGACTATTTAGAATGTTTTCATAAGTTTAAAATCATAAAATGTATACCGACGGTCTGGGTAATTTTTTTTAAATTTATTCACACACAATTTACTATCGTTACAAGAAAAGCTCAATTGTTCGTGGTAAATATAAAGAGATAGTTATATAAATAAAACAAAATTTATTTGTTTGCTAATATATGTGTTTAAAATCCATCACAAAGTACTTATTTGTACTAACATACTAATATGTTCTACCACACTGTGGCGTGCAAAACATTTAACATACTTACAATAATAAAGGAAGAAACATCGTAGCCATTTTTTTGGTTTATAATATCAAGTAATATATATTATATATTTTAGATTGTTTGTTGTTAAAAAACGATTGCTGGATGTTATAAAAAAATATTTTACTTCATACAGCAACAAAAAATTAAACGACAATTAAAAGTCTTTTTATCGTGATTTTTATAATTTATTATTTATGATCCTGTTGAAAAGTTGAATTTTAGTTCTAACAATAATTAATTTTGAGTCAGGTGTTGTGGTTCATGCTTTAGTAAAAAATTGAAACAGTGCAAACTTTTGCAAATTTTCTTATATTGAAAAAAATGTACCATCCATTTTGTTTTTCTAATCCAATCAGTAGGGTTACTCTGGAATCTCGATATCATGCGAATTGGAAATTGGAATCGAATATGTCACTTTAGGTACTTGTGAACACAGAATTAGAAGATTATTAACATTTAGTTAAAAATAAATTCAACGAATAGGATAAAATAATTTACTATTTACTAATAACTTAATGGTAATAATTCGCCAGTATTGTGTTCAACAGTACCTAAAATGACATATTCTATTCCGATTTCCAATAATGCATGAATCAAGCTTCGAGAGTAACCCTACAGGTCGTAGTGTTGTAAAACTTAAAAATATGTAAGGTGTCGGAGCCGAATCCGGAGTGTTTGTTTAAAAAGAGTAATTAATGTGAATGAAGCTCAGTAGATCTGTAAAAATCGTGACATTTGCCACTTGATCTTCTCCGTCAATTCTTGTGTAGCCGAGTGTGAAGATATGCTTGTCCATATTAAAGTAATTATAATAAAACAAAATTACATAATCTGGTCCAAGTAACTAAATAAGACATCATTTAATGCATACAAAATCAAAATTAAAAATTCAAACTCAAAATATTTTAATTACATTAGAATGTGAGTTTGACAAATGTAACAAAATATGTGAAGTTCTGACATATTCTACCACATTATGGTGTGCAAAATTTCTTAATTGATATACCTACCTAATTGGGCATCAATAACAACATATCGCTTCTGTGGTCTAGCGGTCCAGCTGTTGGACTTGACTTCATGAGGTCCCAGGTTCGATTCCCGGGTTGGGCAACAAACAGAAAAAATATAGTTTTTCCAATTTGCTAATAAAAAATATTGCTCGGGGTTGGATGTATACCCGGTTCGGCGATAGGCTTGTCACCTATCACAGTGTGGGACTTAGTGTCTTTGGTTAGTCGTGGGTATCCTGATTGTGCCTCTGCCTGCCTCTTCGGGGATGTGTGAAGATACCTTTTTTTATAACAACATGCTTAGCTTTTGTTTAGCTTACCTTGTTGTTCATATGCGTATGAATATACATTGAAAGGTACAATACGTCTTATATTACCGATTTATGTGAATACTAGCTGCTACCTGCGGCTTCGCCCGCGTTTTCACAGAAACCCGGTGTGCGATCGGGCCTAAAAATAGCCTATATGTTAATCCAGGTCACAATCTATCTGTCTTCCAAATTTCAGACAAATCCGTTCAGCCATTCGAGCGTGAAAGAGTAACAAACATCCATACATACATACTTACAAACTTTCGCATTTATAATATTAATAGGATTACATGAATTTGACTTTGCCAAAATTACAAAAATCTTAGGAAAGGTAACTTTTTAAAATAGTCTTCTAGTTTTAAAACAGATTGCAAATGCGAGCTCGAGGGCTTTAAATGCAAAACACAACTTGTTTTTATTTCTTACTTCTATGTTGGTCGTATTTTCTTCCAACAGACGCTGTTTATCTAATCTCCGGAGTAACAGACCAAAAGGATTTCTACGAATTTCCTTCAATTTTAATCTTCTTTGATTTCTATGACGTTTTACAAGTTTGGATAGGAAACTTGTGCGGTGCTCCGATCCATATATGTCAAAGGCATTAGCAGAGCCATTTTATTAAACAGTTTTTGCGGTAAAATAAATCTGACAATTTCTATAGCAGAGTTTTACTCGGATTCAGAAGAATTACATAAAAAAATAAATAGGTATCCCTAGACAAGTTACACAAATTGAATCCAGCCCCAAAGTAAGCAAATTATATGCTTGTGCTATGGGTGTTAGTCAACGATTCGAGTATACATAAATACTTAAATAGATACCAGAATTAATTTAATAAACACCCAAATCCGGAAATGCATACATCAAAATATTCATCACAAAAATGCCTTTCCCTGCCTGTGAATCGAACCCGAGCCTCGCGGTTGGTCAATGTAGTTAGGCGTGTACGTTAGCCACTCGACCAACGAGGCGGTAGAAGAGTTACTTATATATATTTGTAAGTAAGTGTAATAATAAATACTACCTCATATTATCTCCAGAGCCGCAAGACGGATTTACGTAATTGAGTTATATTCGTCTCGTCGTCGTCGTTTTAGCAGCCGTTGTGCTTTAAGATAGGTGACGTTACAAAAATCAGTCACAGTAATGTGTATTTTTTGTAATACTTTAATATGTCGCCTCTGTGGTCTAGCGGTCCCGGTGTTGGACTTGACTGCATGAGGTCCTGGGTTCGAATCCCGGGTCGGGCAAGATTAAGAAAATTGGATTTTTCCAATTTTCTTATTTAAAAATGTTGGTCGGGATTGGAAATGTGCCCGGTTGGCGATAGGCTTGCCACCTATCACATTGTGGGACTTAGTGTCTTCGGCTAGTCGTGGGTGCCTTGGTTGTACCTCTGCCTACCTCTTCGGGGATATGGGCGTGAAAATACTTACTTTAATATGTGTGTCACCAAATTAAGGGCGCAACACCATGATTTGAAAAAGCTATATCATGACCGTTTTGCTAAGACATAATTTAGAAATTTGGTCTTTTAAGTAGCATTGGTCTAGAAGGATCGTAGTATTTGGCACTCGATACTCTCTGTCTACTTCATTAGGTATTTATATATGTTTTTTTATGTTATAAAATACTGTATAAACAAGCAGTTCTCCTTATGACAGCCGTCGCGTAAACATATCATGAATGTTACTGGCTAGTTGTAATCTTATGACTAATTTATTCTTATTTTTATATGACAGATTGCTCCAAAACGATACACTAATTATTTTTATAGACCCACCTGTCACGGCTTTTGATTATAAATGTTAATTGTAAAGAACTGCTAAGGGAACGCATAAATGTAATGACAAGTATTAATTTTTGTAATTTATTGGTATCTTCTCTAGCACATGGCGTTAAATCTAATACGGAAACTATGTTAAACGCGCTGTTTATTCTAAACCTAGCAAACATTAAACAAACGCCTCGTCCGATGTGATTAGAAACCACTACCATTTGGTTGAAATGCCGAGCTCTTACTGTGATTCAATGTTTATTTATACCCGAATACGTAGTGTTTTAGTCAAACTTACTCGTATTCAATTTAAAGTCTCGCTTGCCTTCTGTACTGTCATTTTCTGTACCGTACTTCCTGCTTTTTCTCTTTAAGTATTGAGTCACATATTGCGAATCTATTTTTATAAAAATCAATGCCACTTTTCGTTGTAATTTTATAACTTAAGAACGGGCTCACTTATCCAAACCAAATGCTTAGGCTTTGTTTGCACTATATAGTCGATAGTTTGTGTGAAGTTTGCATAAAATTGGCAGAGCGGTTGTTCATTTATCACAATTTTTGTAACAAATGAATTCAATATATGGCGGATTATTTTTTTAATGGGTATTTTTCAGTCAAATAGAAACTTTTTTCAGATGGAGATTGTGCTGTTATATTGAAACTTTTTTCAGTTGTTTTTTTTCTTTTTTCGTTTTGTTGTGTTAAATCATTCATGCAGTCGTTTCTTTTTGGACGTACTTCGATTAAAGCATTTTTTTAATATTTCAGTTCATACGTAGCGAAGCACGTACCGGGTTCCTAGTATTTTATAAGCTTTTACATAACTTGTAATGTATGTAAGTATGTTTGTCTCAATGGAATCTTACAAGATCAATTCGATACGGTGATAAAGCAATTATTTTGAATGCATGTGTAAAACAAAACCAACTTATAAAATTCCCAAACAACTTTAGGTTTGAGGCGTCTTAAGTTTGACTTATTTGATTGTTACACTTATCACGTATTGGGTTTATTCCTTACAAATAAAAGCTTGTCGCAAAATACTTTTTTGAATGGGTAAAAAACTAAACTCGCTTCAGGACACGTGACCAGATTAAAAATTCGTAAGACGGCGCAGGGCGCTTGCGCGAATGTTCGTGTTGTCATTTTTGTGTACGATAGCGCAATAAATGAATATTATATTCTACCACATAAATCATAGTACTATCAACCTGATAATTTAAGCAATTCGTGCAAAATTATTTCCTAACCGTTCCAAAATATCAAAAATGAACAACGTTAATACTCAAGTTTTCACTTCACGGGTTGCACTTCCTGAGTACAACTCGTCCTTTTTTTTAAACTTAATTAGATCAAATTTTAGATTTAATATTTTAAAGCTAACTACATTTCTACACAATCCTTTTAGCAATTTCAAACAAGTTACAAACAATTTAATTTTAAATCTATAATAACATGTATTCATAAAGCACAAGTAATATATATATGGAAGTATATTTATAATTAACTAACAGTTTCTTCCATACTACATAAAAAATATCCAATTTTCTATATTTTTATCCAAAAGGAACGTACCCTAAAGTTCTTAGGTCAAGACAGTTCGGGCGGGTCACATTATATTACATAATACTCTTCATACCATTTTACCCTTTTAGGGGTTTCACGAGGGATCTATTACTTCGGGGACGAGTTGGTCACAAACAACTTTTATCCCTTGATATCTATGAGATACTCGTGAGCTTCTATTATCTTTAGTATATTAACGCCAACCTTAAATATTAATAAGTGACAGTTGCACGAAACATTTTCAAAAGTGTCAGAAAGTAAACGCAGTCTTGAAGGTAAAAATAAAACCGACAGATATAAGCAAAAATAAAAGAATAATAGAAAAGTATTTACGCACCACTCGAGAGAAATGTAATGATGTTTCATGATGTATTTTTATTTTAGCACTTGCCCTGTGCTTGGGATAAATTTTCTATAAATTTTAAAGAAAGAAAAAATTTCGCCCCAGACAGGATTTGAACCTGTAACCTTTCGTCGTCGTTTCGTCGTTTCTTTCTTTAAAATTTATAGAAAATTTATAGAAAATTTATCCCAAGCACAGGGCAAGTGCTAAAATAAAAATACGTTGCGAAAAACGAAAGTTATGGCCATTCTAAAATGTGAATTTCATCTGTAATGATGAACTCATTTGGTAGGTACTCAGAATTGTGTATCTATAGGACATAACTACCCGCGTTAACGGGTTAGAAAGGAATTAAAAATTTCGCCACGGGACTTGAATCCTCAGTAGCTCAATTGGTTAGAGCATTCGTCGGCTTGAGACGAAAGGTTACAGGTTCAAATCCTGTCTGGGGCGAAATTTTTTCTTTCTTTAAAATTTATAGATGTTTCATGATGTTTTGTCACAACTTTTTGTTATGCGCCTCTGTGGTCTAGCGGTCCGGGTGTTGGACTTGACTGCATGAGGTCCCGGGTTCGAATCCCGGGTCGGCCAACAAAATAAAAATTGGATTTTTCCAATTTTCTAATAAAAAAATGTTGGTCGGGATTGGAATTGTGCCCGGTTAGCGATAGGCTTGCCACCTATCACATTGTGGGACTTAGTATCTTCGGCTAGTCGTGGGTGCCTTGGTTGTACCTCTGCCTACCTCTTCGGGGATATGGGCGTGAAGATACTTTTTTGTTATGCGGTAAGTTTTCGGTAAAGTGTTGATCCAGATCAGCTGAGTAAAGTAGACCATCCTACTGCCAGGCACCTAGTAAAAGACAGGTAACAGTAAGGCACAGATGAAAATAATGGGCATTGCCAGCAGGACCACTAGTGGCAAAGCGCTGCACATCAACTTGCCTGGGTAGGGGATCCACTGCCTAATTAGGTATTTATTCGTGCCTCTATAAAGACTCGGTCATATTTCAATATGGCATTTCATTCCGGTTTTAGGACAGCGACGCACCTATATCATCAATGTGGCATTTACAAAACATGTAACATCTATGTTGTATATATGCCACAGTTATTTCTACTTGTATAAGAATTTTTTAGTGGTGAAAATAAAAGCTACAAAAAAATGACAGGTTGCACTCTGGCAGTGCCGGCAGAAGTGAAAACTTGAATATTAAACTGTGCATTTTTGATATTTTGGAAGGGTTAGGAAATAATTTTGCACGAATTGCTTTAATTATCAGTACGAAAGTACTATCATTTATGTGGTAGAATACAATATTCATTTATTGTGCTATAGTACACAAACATGACAACACGTACATTCGCGCAAGCGCCTTGCGCCGTCTTACGAACTTTCGATCAGGTCACAAGTTCTGACACGAGTTTACAAGTTATTACCCATTCCGAAAAAGTGCGCATCGCCGCTAAAGAAGTTTTCACTTCAAAAAAACAAAAACTAAGAACCTAGTGAAATGTAATTTTAAGGTGAGACAGTACGTTCCATAATTTCACATCAAAGGTCCTTAAGAATTTATATATCTGTTACTTACATTGAAATACTTAAGCACGGTAATCAATATCTATTTCTATCTCTTGCGCAAATAACTTTATCTGTTTCCCTACCCATCAAATCAGAACACGGCGCCAATCCCACGGGGAAGTTCAACAAGTGTGTAATATAATGTTAAAATTAAAAATTTTCAATAAATGGATATACGGCCTCTGTCTTTAAAAATTATTACGTCACAGACAGACACACGCACACATTTAACTAACAACACCTCTCTTTTTGATGTGCTGTAGATAAACTGCAAAGATTACGAAACATTAAACTGTAATTTTAAATTATGATACACCAGCCACCTCCCAATTCTTTCACCAAGTTCTCCTTATTAGATAACAATAAAACAGATTTAATTAAGACGAATTTAACAAGTTCAAACTCGATGGGTTTATCGGTAAAGATTTTAGGCTTACTTCACCTTCCTTTAGCTTCATCATCAGCTCAGTTGTCAGTTTTACCTCTCCACTTTTATCTTCATCATCACATACATATGACGAAAAAAAGTAATTATAGCAAAGTCTCGACCGACACATAATCCGACTCTCGTTGCATTCCCGGGGTATAAGCTTGATTAAGAGGGCAGCGATTTTGGGGATAGTATGCATTGTGCAAATACTCCTCAGTTCTTCTTCTGTCTTAAGAATTCTATTTTTATGTTTATATTATTAAATGTTTTTTTTTTGTATGCCGATTGTTTTAATTATTTATTTTTTTCATATCTAAACAGGAATAATTTTGGATAAACAAGATTTACAAAAATAGAAAATCTGAACATTCGAGTCACAATTAAAAAGAGGAAGGTAGAGGTATAACCAGACCACTCCATAATCAATCTAAGGTTTAAAAGACTCATATTGTTACAGGTGACGTGTGCTCCATAAAAGCATTTAAGCATTACCTACCCTATATTTTGCATAAGCTTCATAATTATTTACATGTACCACTTTTTACATATATCATCCTATTAATATTATAAATGCGAAAGTTGTAAGTATGGATGTATGGATGTTTGTTACTCTTTCACGCT
>NJDC01002035.1:84881-108329 GCA_002245475.1 Calephelis virginiensis | reverse complement strand
GTGGAACTGCGGTTTTGTTTCAAAACTCACGAGACCGGTAATTTGTGTGGTCACAAAGCTGTCGCGGCTAAAATGAACTCCCACAAACTTGTACGATTCTACTGGCAGGCAACCGGTGCCACTGGAACTGCAAACAACCGCGAGCACTTTGGGTATAAAACGCATCGTGAAATGTGTTCTTACTTTAAGAATATTAATCTACATTCTACAGAAACTGCGACCCTCAAACGCGGCGTGCGCGGGTGAAAACCCCGCCGTGAGTTCTGAGCCTTAAACTTCAAATGTCCGTTTTTTGGTACCTTATCTATTGAAGATCAATTACTAACTCAGATTATTCATGGTGGTCATACAAAAACTTTTAAAATCAGTCATCATGTGGCATGTGAAGTAAATGATATTTCATGATAAAGGTATAAAGCAAAACTAATCTGAAATCCTAGAATTGGTAACTTTTTTTTGAATTTCTATGCATACCCTACCTAAAATCTCTGTACACGCTCCTGTATGTGGCAATCCTATATTCAAATGGGTAGTTAGTAATCATACTCGGGCGAAGTAAAAATTTGAAAACGTATTTGAGTTATCTGACACGGGAATTGAACCAAAGTTCCAGTGTAGGTTTTTTTTTGCGTTGAGCTAAACATCAGACTATTAAATCACATTTAAGACGACAAAAGTTTTACGTATAATAAAAGTATCCATATTCGTATTACATTGGAACGTTCAATGAATTGTTAACACTGATAACATTAACGCTGTCTTATGATTTCATATATTCTTACGTGACATCCTCAAGTCTATCTGAAAGCTCTCTTGAATGAGGAAAGATGCGACATTGTTCCTTCTCAGTTCACATGACTGGGCCCAAGTATTGAAAAAATACGTATCCATCTCACTCCTCCATATTTTTTGTCTATAGTACTTATTGTATGATGTTTATGTTTTTCCAATACATCCGTAAAGCTTCCGGCGACAAGCGTTTATCTAGCTTGGACAAAATAAATCATTTTTCTATGTTTACTTGATTAATATTGTTTTAACTCTTTATATAGCATTTGATCGCGTTGTTAGTGAGCATGCACACTTGATCTTGCCTATCATTTACGGGACTCCGATTGTTTAATTAGCAAGTAGTATAGGTTACACATTTGTGTAATTAATATTAAGTTCACATTTTCCCATTTTGGGAACTGAACATTTAGAACTTAACTTTTTTTTAATTACCTTATTCGTATTTGCCTCATATTTAAATAAAAATAGTAATAAGTATTTCGAAACGAATCGATTTGATTCTTCGCTGGGGAAGGTATTTTTTATGTAGAACATAACTATGTCTAACTCGGGGTGTCCAATTAATTTACAATGACATAATATAAACAGTCTAATCTGAAATTATAGCTTCATCATCGCATTTAGGCATACAAGTATATTTACAATGTTATGAACTGAAGTATATAAAACTAAACCTACTATTACAATTGAATGTTTAGATACCTGTTACATGTCAATGCATTTCGTTGGATTTGTTGTTAAGTTAGTTTAGAAATTGTTCAAGTGCAAAACAAAGCATTCGCCTTGTTACATACAAAATCACAGCTTTTTTTAAACAAAAAGTTCGCCGCCATACACATATGTATATTGATAACAATTCTCGAAATAATTTAATGTGAGAGTATTTTTTTCGATTGATATACAAGATTCGTTATTATTGTTACACTAACACATCTATAAAAACTAATGAAGTAATGGGGCATGTCATTTCAACTTAGATGGTCGTAAACAAACTTGTATGGAAGTCAACTAAAGTGTGTTGGATTCTTCCAATAAAACAAACCTTAATCATGTAACCAAATGTATTTTCTGCTTCCAAATTGAACAACGACTGAGGACTACCCCCAATTATAGAACCTTTATATAACCTTATCAGTCAACGCCGAAACATCTTTTACCGGTCCACATAACATTCAAGCGGATATTCAGATAATTATATTAACAATATTAGTAGTATCACTTACTTTATGCCAAAAATAGCTTGATTAATTACACACGTAATAAAGTATTATAAACCAATGCACAACAAAGACAACGTGATATAATTTAGTATAATAAGTAATATACTCAATACATTCATGGTTGCTAACAAATATGATAGCATCTCTAATCGAAATATATTGCGCTATAATTGCTTTTCCGTGTTATTCTTTTGTAATATTTTTGTTAAAAAAATGTAGTCTATCGAATGAAATTTTTGATATAAAACCTAAAAATGTTAAAATTGAAAAACCGCTTTTTACGTGATTCTTAATTTATTTAAATAATTGCCCATTTTATAACAATTTTCGTCACTAATGAAACCTCTGTTATATTTTTTTAACTTTTCAATATTTTTTTAAACTTATTATTAATTCTAAGTTTTGTTTATCCAAAAATAACTCGTTTTTTTTAAAAGTGTCATGTTTTTATGAAACTCTTTTAATGATCTAGATTGAATTCTAGAAACTATCACTTCTTCGACCGTAAAAAAATGTTTGTTCCATGAAGTACAGTTTCCTAATTTAAGTACGTGGTAAATAAAAGAAAACAACAGAAATACAATATTACATACATACATATCTTCACGCCAAGTCCCTTACGAGGTAGGCAGAGAGTATCGAGTGCCAGACCTCACGATCCTGACAAACCTGTCTTGCTTCCTTCACATTCATAACCCTTTTCATACAAACACGCCGGTTTCGGAGACTCTTGACACCACCCTCGGATAATATCCGATTGATCTGATCATGAAATGTCAGCCTTGGTCTCCCCGGGTACCTACATCCATCCACATTCGCATTGTATATCTGCTTTGTCAATCTATCATCTGTCATTCTTTCCACATGACCGAACCAGTCAAACCAAACCACAAATACAATATTTATCTTATAATTCATAAAAAAATCTCGAAAACACTGCCGCCGGGATCTCTTTCCCGGGACAAGGCAAAGAATATCTACGCTATTGCAAAGTCACAGTATTATGATGGTATGGGTGAATCTTGGCGTTCTGACACAAGATCCTTTTGTGGTACTCATTCCCTATATGGTGCTTTAAGTTCCAGAATACAAGGGAATAAATATCTTTAGGAAACGCCAAAGTATGACGCCGATGAGACTCTTTTTCATAATTTTCCACTCCACTGATCATCGTTTGTTTACAAAGAGACATGAAACATCAATCAAGTTATTTTATAATTGCAATAGAGGTTAGATACTTAATGGATATTTCCTTTAAATTGAAATACGAAAGAGTTCAATGACGTTAAAAGAAACAGTGAAAGCGAGCTGCTGCAAGCACTCTACTGGTTGTAAATCTCGTTTCCACTCTACGTAAGTTACGATCTAAATTTATATTAATTTGACGTTGGTAACGTACTTTACCGCGTAGTCTGTAGTAATAGCGTTTACATCTATATGAATTTATATGTATCTATATTAAAGTGGACTAACGAGGAGTTCCAAAAAAACAAAGCGTTGTTAGTGAATCCCGCCGCCTACAAAAATAATTGATTTTCACAGTCGCTGACCTTTTAAAACGTGAAAGAAAATTTAAAATAAATAAATATGCTCTTTTCTTGAAAGTTCTGAAGGGTTTACGAGTAAAATCTACAAAATCATAGACAAAATCCAATTAAAAACATTTCATCACTAGGTAGTAAAGTTTTGCAGCGACTCATCCTGCCGTCATTACGGCCTCGTGTTTGGAGGGTAAGGTAGCCAGTAAACTTACTTTTGCTCGAGGCCTAACATCCCGGTCTCAGGTTGGCAATGCACCATTACCACCTTTGGCGTTTCTAGGTGGCGTGAATTTCTTACTATCAGGAAATCCGTCTGCTTATTTGCCTTCCAATATCATAAAAAAATCATGTGAAATGCTGGCAAGACGAGTTAATATAGCTCGCACTGTCAAAATGTTATTAGATGTAGAGCTAAGCTTCCAATTCTACACGGTCTAACTCTACAAGCTTTGACCTCATTATTTTACAGTGTGGTCAAACGGCTTTGCTGTTTCGATACTATTACATAGGTGTTTGGTAAAAAATACTTCTTGTTCTTGAAAACATCCAGAGATTACGACAAACAATTTTTAACAAGTGTTATTATATTTTAAGGACCTAGTAGATTGTAAGCGTTAATTTAATCAAAGAGTGATCTACATAATACAATATGGCCAATTCCCTTCCAACCTAAGTCTCACCCATTTCGTATCCTACGATGAAGCTTTGTCTCTAAATGAGAATAATTATTGTAATAAATTCACCGTTTTAGCCATGTGATTCATGTTATGGTTTTATTTAACATTCAAACTTAATTAAAGATTATGAGATTCATAGTAGATGATAATACGCTTTGATTTTGCTTGTTTGTTTTGGTAATTGTTTCAAAAATATTAGTTTTCACTATAGTATCAACATTTAAATTTAAAAATTGTCAGTTTTTAAATATTACAACAAAATTTGCTGATATAAAACTATTTGGGTATCTAAATGGCTTTGAATCGCATTTTTTTTTTGTATTAATTAAATTTCATTTTCCACATTGAAATGCTTTCTACTACGTTAATGATAAGAGGTGCACATACAACTTAACAATAAATTAATAAAATTTCTAAAAAAATGTTGTCTACTTTCTTACTTTTAAAGTCAGGTTTTCTGAAATTTAAATTTTACTTTCTAAATGCTACCTAGCACAAAACAACTAAAAAAAATTAATGAAAAACTTGTAGACATTGCTAATGTTAATCACAACATTAAAATATTGATTTTGAAAAAATACATTTTGAATGCAAAGTTTAATTAACACATTTTCCTTCCTTGCTTAATCGAGTAAATATTAATAAAATCATAAGACTAACATTGTTGGAAAAGGCTATAATTAATTGCAAGTCAGAAAAGGAAAGACTTAAATATATAACTATGTGGTCTAGCCGTTCAGGTGTTGGACTTGACTACATGAGGTCCCGGGTTCGAATCCCGGGTTGGGCAGCTAAAAGAAAATTATGGTATTTCCATTTTCTAATAAAAAAATGAAAAAATGTTGCTCGGGATTGGATATTGGATATATTGGATATGCCCGGTTGGCGATAGGTTTGCCACCTATCATATTGTGAAACGTGTCCTCGGCTTGTCTTGGGTGCCCTGTTTGTGCCTCTGCCTATCTCGTCGGGGATATGGGTGTGAAGATATTTAATACGTATTAGCTATATAATCATGATTTATGAATGTTGAAAATATTATCACATCATATGAAATAAGGGGTTAGGTACATTAAAATAAATTTATGGTAACGCTAATAAAATGTGTGTTCTATCGAAATAAATACAAACAAATAAAATTTAAGCAATATGAAGTTGGGATAAATTGCTTCCTAACCCAAAAGCAGCTTATTATCGCCTCACAGGGAGTTCCCACGGGAGCGCCGAACGTCTTATAATTCTAAGGTTAATAAAACTTGGTAACGACTTGTTTACATTTCACATTATATTATGTAGGGAAAAAATCGAGGATTATTGTTCCGGTGGGTCGTGAATATAGACGATGGTCAAGTTTTTTGTTTAAGTATCAAACCGGAAATAAAACTCAGCGAACGAGCAATAGTTGCATAAGTTTTGCAAAAATAAGCATTTTTGTAGTGATTACAATTAAATAAATTGTAGAATAAATAACACTTTTTATATTACCTGAAGGCAAACCACCTCCTCGTCTCTGTCTCACCGCCTCGTTGGTAGAGTGACTAGTGTACACGCCTACCTACATCGGACAATCGCGAGGCTCTTATTCGATTCCCGACGGGGGCAAGCATTTGTGTGATGAACATTTAGATGTCTGCATTTTCGGGTCTGGGTGCTTATTAAATATGTTCCGGTATATATTTAAGTATCTTAATGTAATAGTATCGTTAACTAACATCCATGACACAAGCATATAATTTGCAACACTAACAGAAAGAAATATACGTAGTCTATAGATACTCGAAGTGGTACTGGTGCGTTGCTAGATAGCTACTTTAACTTCTAATTATACAATATCAACAAGGATCGTTGTATTGACAGCAGGAAGCGGTTGGATCGTGTTCACTATTTTGTGACGCATGGTTCGACTCTACCACTTATTTTTTATGGTAAAGACAGCACGTGATTTCTCTAATGATAAGAGATAACCGTTTCCACGATAGATGTTATAGGTGCATAAAATATTGATTAACTGACTCCAGTCTGATCTAATGACTGATGCATAAATTCGAATAATACAATTATGACCTCTTAAGAGTTTCAGACTAGGAAAACAAACGCATTTGTACTGTATTTGTATCTGATGACTTTAATTTGATCTAATGACTGATGCATAAGTTAAAAAATCCAGTGATTGCCTCTTAGTAGTTTCACATTAGGAAAGCAAACGTATTTGTATAATTTACTAAAGTCTTTAGACCTACACACAACTAACATAACATTAACAGAGACAAGTTTATAATTTTGTTCTCAAAGTACATTGCATCTGTCTCCTTGTTAGGTTTCTCATTATCCAATTCCATTATATTTTTCTGGCTACTGAGCTGAAAAATTAGGAAGGTGTGTTAGCATTAATAAGAAGAAACAATCTCGTAGCGACGGCGCCGAAAATGTTTTTGCAAACTATTCGCCAAGACGCGTATGAATGAATTACACGATATTTAAAAAAAGGTACAGGTGACTAAAAAGGGGAAGCAGCTCATTTTTGGTATTCCTAGAATCATTTTTGTTTGTCTGTCTGTCTGTGTTATAAACTTGATTTACACCGTATCTACTAAACCGATTTAAATTACTGGCAGGTACTTTATACAATGAAATATGTTATAGGTTACTTTTTATCCCGTTTACTAAAATTGATCCCGAGGGATAGAGGTAACAGTGAAACTGGAAATTGGGCTTTTCTTCATTAACTCGTGGTCTGATTTTATTAATTGTTTTCTTTATCGTAGTATGTATCTTACAAACTGTTCAGTATTTTTTTTCATAATAACAAGTTGTGTTGTTTAACAGACAAAACAACACTGGGTATAAATTGACTAATAAGTCAAAATTTTAAATGTAAAGAAATATTTTAACATACAAGTCATACATATCTTCAAGCCAAGTCATATTGCAGGTTTGCTGAGAGTATCGAGTACTAAATAAAGGAAGTTCTCCGAGTCTGCTAGTAAAAAATATGTAGGCCTTTCACACATTACTCGAATTGCTCATTAAACTAAAAATAAAAACTTTAAAAAAACTAAACAAACACATAGCTCCAAAAAAAAGGATTTAAGATAAAGGTGTTAGTCAATTATATTAACACCAAAATATTAATAAAAGGATGTGTATGAAAACCAAAGCAAATATTGAATTGCGAATATTTAAAATTTATTGTACAGTATTAGACAATTAAAGCAACAAATTTCGTTCAAAAATTTTAAATAATCAGGGGTGGACCACCAATGTAGGCGCTGGATAGTAACAAATACAGCGACCTAAGAATTATACATTTATAAATTATAAGATATTCATCAGCCAAATGCCTATCTAAATCATATCCATACCTTAATATTTGTGGACAGCTGTCAAACATTGATGAAAATAGCTTAAAAAAATAACTATAATATGTATTTTTATTTTTAGCACTTGCCCTGTGCTTGGGATAAATTTCTATAAATTTTAAAGAAACTGGTGGTAGGTACTCAGAATTGTGTATCTATAACTACCCGCGTTAACGGGTTAGAAAGAAATTAAAAATTTCGCCACCGGACTTGAATCCTCAGTAGCTCAATTGGTTAGAGCATTCGTCGGCTTGAGACGAAAGGTTACACGTTCAAATTCTGTCTGGGGCGAAATTTTTTCTTTCTTTAAAATTTATAGAAACTATAATATGATTGAATTTAATAAAAATAAACATTGGGATAAGTGACAGTAGATAAAAAATGCTATGCCTACCTGACTCAAATTTTAATGGGACCAACTCGAAGCTGCTCCGCAGCAAACAAACAAAGGAATGACGTAAATCGCAAATAGTATAATAAGTAGTCCTGTAAATCGGCTCAGAAATCTTGGAGAAATCGGTGTAAATACATTAAAAAAATATATCGCCCGAATTGAGAACCTCCTCATTTTTTTAAAGTCGGTTAGAAACATTAGATTTTACTCACTGTTTCACTCTTCATAATTATAATGGGATAAGAACTCACTAGACCGAAAATAAAGTAAAATTTGCATTTCCCGTTTCCAAATACACACAAAAATTCAAAAGGATATTTTTATTCCACGACTCCATCTTCACAAAAATCTTCTAGACAAATAAAACGGATTTAATTTTACGCTTGTGAAGTCTTTCACATCCTGAAATACATGTTCAGTACTAAAAGAATTCATTTTCATATTCGAACAAAGGTTTTTGAGTTTGTATTTCAAAGCTGTCTTCGTGTTCTTTGATGATGTTACATTTTACTGACGGAATATTCAATCCACTAGAGTCTTGATTAAATCAGAGGAAAAAAAGGTTCGGAATAATCTTAGCTACGGAGATCTTTTATGAGTCCACATTGAATATAGAAGTACGAAAATCGAGTACAGAATCAAGCTATTCATTTTTTATGCAAATAACATGAACGCTTGCACCAGCTGCTTCATTCAAAGTACCATTGGATACCTTATTTAGACAAAGTTTTCTTATTCAGTGTCTCTTATACGAAACCGTATATCCAACAAATATATTTTCTATATTGATAATTGTGCCTATGTTATTTTTACACCTTACTTGATTATTATATTTATATTTTGTTCAAAGTTTTCGTTAATGATGCATTTCATTTCATTTTCAAAGCTTCATTTTATTGGTTTGGCTGGAAGAAATTTCTGTAGTTAGAGATAAGCTCGCCTTTTGTGCATTTCTACCTCTCCTGTATTTTATAAACTTTTAGTTTTTGTATATACATATCTTCACGCCAAGACCCTTACTTGGTAGGCAAAGAGTATCAAATGCAAAACACCACGGTCCTTACAAAGCTGCATTGCTTCCTCCACATTCATTATCCTTTGCATACAAACACGTCGGTTTTGGAGACTCTTGACACCTTTTATTTTGGAGACTTTTTGTGTGCAATAAAGTATTAAATAATTAAAAGTACCTAATTTTAAACGTACATCACACAGTTTTTTAATTGTAATACATTTTATGATTAATCTATATTTTTTTTACAAATTAATGAAATGGAAATATCTCTTTCTTTTACAATTTCTTTCTGTTTGTTCCGGCTTATCTCAAAAATGGCTGGATTAATGTTAACGAGTCCTTCTTTATCAGATTGTTGACGTAAAAAGGAGTCACTTAGGCTAAATTCATTTTAGACTTTTGTCGAACTCCCTGCGGACGAAGTTGCGGGCACAGCTAGTAACAGCGCAAGTATGATGTTGTAGGCGCTGGTCACTATTTTCTTCACACCATTGTCATCCACTTTCGGAAGCCAAGAATCTCTTCAGTTTACTACTTAATATTAACTAATAGTCAGAGATTTGTAAATCGATACTCTCTGCCGGTATGAAGATATGTATTTATGTAACAGCCAGTTAGTTAAAATTGAGTCATATATAAATACAAATGAAAAATGTTAACATGCTTTAGTTTAATATTAAAAAAAACCCTTAAAATTTATACATGTAACAAAAATCTTGAAGTTAAAAGTTTTGTATTATTTTCATTAGACAAATTAAAAAACTGGTACTTACCTACTTCAAATTCGTTTCCACATAATTAAGATAAAATCATTTAATTAAGCTCAAAAACCGCTTATCAGATCTTGATATAGTGCCTATTGCCTGTCGGCAACGCATCTGTGATACTCCTGGCTTTGCAGATGTCCGTGGGCGGAGGTGATCACTTTCCATCAGGTGACCCACTTGCTCGTTTGTCTCCTCTTCTATAAAAAAAATTGAAAGTGTCTTCACGCCCATATCCCTGAAAAGGTAGGCAGAGGCACAACGAGGGCACCCACGATTAGCCAAAGACACTAGGTCCCACAATGTGATTGGTGGCAAACCCTATCGCCACCCGGGCACATATCCAATCCCGGACAATTTTTTTATTAGAAAATTGGAAATACCACATTTTCTTTTTTTGTTGTCCAACCCGGGATTCGAACCCGGGACCTCATGAAGTCAACTCCAATACTTGGACCGCTAGACCACGAAGGCGTTAATTGAAAAAAGTATACTTACATAGTTAACAAAAACTTTTTATTTGTCGTGTAATGTGATATCCGTATCACACGTACAAAAAAAAACATGCAGACAAACTGGTAACCTCCTCCTTTCTAATAAGTTATTGCATTGACTTCAATTTCAAGAACATGTTACCAAAAGAAACAAAAAAAAATACACTTCATTAGTATTTAACTCAAAAATGACTAGTCTTATCTTGATGAAACTATTATGGGATCGATTTTAAATCATAACTTACTTAATTTACAAAAAAAATCATCAAAATCCATTTATAATTGGCAGAGTAACCTCGTGAATAAAAAAACATACAGACAAGTATAACCTCTACCTTTTTGGAGTCGGTCAAACATTGTTTACCAACACTAGAATTTCACACGATTACATAATTAAATAATGGTTTATGTATCTCGCGTTGTTTTGGAAGGCAATTAGGCGTTGATTTGTTTAATGAACTGGCACATTGAACAATCGATGTGGTTATTTGGGGAGACGTGGAGATATTAGCTATCCACCATTTTGTGAAGCTCAATTAAGATGGTAACGTATTGTCTGCCGAGAACAAATACACTTTAGAAACTGTAATTAGAATTTCGCATATAAATAAGAAGATATCAAAGTATTGATTTAAAAAGTGTAATTTATATACACCAAAATAGGTCCCTCATTTTGTCATTTTGACATTCAAGATAAACTAGGATGTTATGCGAATTTTGCAAGACAGTATTCTGTTACTTTACTTTTAAAAGAGTTCCATAAGCTGATGACGATTTAAATGAGTGATTTTTTAAGAAAATATCAAATAAGATGGAAACTCTAGCTGTTATTGGCATCACTAAGGGACTCAAATCGTACTTATATATAACTTGGAGTATCTAGGTGAAAGTGAAAACAACATAGGAATCATAGGAATGATAACATATGAAATTTGTAATCCGACAAAATTCCAAAAACCTGGTCAATGGTCGTAACAATTCATAGTTATGTATAGTTTTTATTTTTTATATCTTCAACGCAAAACTACTCGCGGAATAACGAATGAATTTCGATAGCATTTTTTTTAAAGGTAGTTCATAAAATGTGTCTACTTGTATACGTTTGTCTACGAAATATCGTTATTAAAGACGATATTGTACTACGTATATTTGTTTTTAATTTGGGAGCCCAAATTAAAATTCGCGCAAGTTTTATTTTTTTAAATGTAATGAATAATTCAAAATATCTGATAAAGGGCAGAAAATTAATCTTAAAAGTCGTTTGAAGTAATGATGAAACGTAATATAGGATCGTAAAAAAAATTCAAGCAGCACATTTCGCTGGAGATGTCAGGCTTATGAAGTTAGGAAATTGGCTCTACATGCGATTTGATAACTTTTTAAAAGCAAAAGCTTTATGAATTTTTTAGTTACAGGAGTCTTCTTTAGACTTTTTAATAGAGTTCTTTCATAATAAAAATGCAGATCAATTTTGAGTTATGAATAAACAGACTGTGTTCTGTACAAACAAATTTAATAATTAAAAAGTAAAAAAAAGTATCTTCACACCCATATCCGATGTAGGCAGAGGCACAATCAGGGCACTCACGACTAGCCAAAAATACTAACTCCCACAATGTGATAGGTGGCAAGCCTATCACCAACCGGGCACGTCTCCAATCCCGAGCAACCCGGGACCTCATGCAGTCTGCACGAAGATAATAAATAAAGATATTTAAATTAATATTTTGAATGTGCACCTTACATCTTCAGTTAGTCAATTGCACATATGCGTTATAAGGTCTTAAACGCATTTGTGCAAACAATGCACAAATCGGAATGAAATGCAAGTTAGCACTGAAAGAGGTTGAAATTTTGCATCGTAAACAATTTCGCTGGTATGTATTTTATGTTCCAGAAAAACATAAAGTTAAAGGTCACTTTTTACCCTGCTCATTTATTAATGAATTGCCAGTAAGAGATGGGTAAAAATCAAGCTGTAGCTTTAGTTATAATTCATTAACGCATATCCCAATTTATTTATTCGTTTTATGTTTATAGTAGAAGTAAATACTTTACAAATTTAGTTTTACAAAGACATTAGTTTGATAGTTTAGAAATTACAAAAGTTAAACTTTGTATTAAATGGTCAAATTATTTAAATTTGGTCATTTAACACAGATGAAAGATTGACAAAGCAGATACACAATGCGAATGTGAATGGATGTAGGTACCCCGGGAGACCAAGGTTGACATTCCACACCACACTCTGATATTATGCGAGGGTGGTGTCAAGAGTCTCCGAAACCGGCGTTGTTTTTATGAAAAGGATAATGAACGTGAAGGAAGCCAGACAGGTTTGTCAGGTTCGTGAAGTCTGACACTCGATACTCTCTGCCTACCTCGTAAGGGTCTTGGCGTGAAAATATGTATGTATGTGTGTAATTATTTGAAGTCCAGTGATGTATAGTAACATTTGAATGTACAGGTCATCTTACATATTATCACGCTGAGTCCCCCTTGCAGAGAGTATCAAGTTCCAAGTAAACGAAGTTCGCCTAGCAAGTTCAGCTCATGTACAAATTTGATTATAGGTACTAGCTGACGCCGAAACTGACGCCAACGATTAATTTGATGACATACCGACAACCCGCGTCACATACCTGATCCAACTGAATTTCAAACCATTCAGGGTTCATTGAAATATACCTATAAAATTTTAACAAATCTGTCCCGCCCTTTCGGAAAAGTTAGGTGAAAAAGTTAGTGTGGATGGAGCGTTTGATAAGCTATTTCAAAGTGAGGTTTTGAGGTTTAGAGTTCAGTTTCGCTTTGCATAATTCTGTGCTTATCGCAACGTTATTGTATGGAAACGATAATTGGGTATGTAAAAAAAAGCATGAAAGTAGGATAAATGCGGTTGAAATGATAGCGCTACGTAAAATCTGTGGTGTAATGCTCGCTGACCGCATTCGTAACAGTGATACCCGAGAAAGAGTGGGATCGAAAGAAAGCGTTGGTGTTAAAATGTGAAAGGGTATGCTCCGCTGGTTCGGTCATGTGGAAAGAATGACAGATGGAAGATTGACAAAACAGACATATATTGGTAATGTTGATGGATGTCTGTACCCGGGGAGACCAAGGTTAAAATTCCATGATCAGATTACTAGGATATTATCCCAAGGTGGTGTCAAGAGTCTCTGAAACCATCGTGTTTGTATGTAAAGGGTAATGAACGTGAAGCAAAACACCAGAAGCTCCTTTTTTTCACCTGAGAAATCAGCAAAGAGACACATGGGGTCTCCTGTTGGTAAGAGATATTCTTGGCCTATAGACAACATGCAAACGCCGCTGATCTATTGCCGGGATGCAAGGCCAAGTCTACCCGCTTGCCTACTTTTCCGGAATCATTGCAGCGGCAGGAATTGGTACAGTGGTCTATCCTGATCTAGGCAACTTGCTATTCAGCACTCCACCAGCAGTGAACGTGTTGTATTCAAATTTTAAGTGGATTATGATATTGAAAAGTAAATAAGTAGACGGATTTCCTGATGGTAAGAAATTCACGCCACCTAGAGACACCAAAGGTGGTAATGGTGGGTTGCTAAACTGCGACTGGGATATCAGGCCTCAAGCAAAAGTAAGTTTACTGGCTACCCAACCCTCCAAAACGGAACGCGTAACCGTAACAGCAACCGCTGCCCTTATGGCGGCAGGAATAGTTGAGGCAGTGGTACCAATCCGGGCGAGTCGCTGCGAAACTCTACCACCTAGTCAGAAGTCACGGTACTATTAACGACATACCTATGCTCGCCTTTTACGATCTGCATGGCAGGAAGGCAGATGGTCTATTCTGCAAATGAGCCCGGACCAACACGGGCTCACCAACTCAAAAGATGATCTGCTATATGACAATGGTTTTGTATGATAAAGTTTTAATTATCTGCATATTATAATGATCATCAAAACCCGTCACTTAAATTAGTGGGAAGGCAGTTTCCGAAAGCAATACATCAAAGGGATGTAGTTGGAAACTAATCAGTATTGGCAATCAGGAGCGACAAGTATTATGTTTGTACGTGATTGTGATATCACTTTAATTCTGTTTACAGTTTAGGTTAGTTTGGCTTTATTTTTATGAAAATGGAAGCAAACGAGCAAGTAGATCACCTGATGAAAAGTGATCACCGCCGCCCACGGACATCCGCAACACCAGGAGATGCGTTGCCGTCCTTTAAGGAATGAGTACGCTCTTTTCTTGAAAGTCCATAAGTCATAATTGTTTGCGGAATACCGCCCTCGGTAACTGATTCCACAAAGGTATTGTGCGAGGTAAAAAACAAATTATTGCAAGCCTTCGAGGTTAGAATGAAAAAAAAGTATCTTCACGCCCATATCCCCGAAGAGGTAGGCAGAGGTACAACCAAGGCACCCACGACTAGCCGAAGACACTAAGTCCCACAATGTGATAGGTGGCAGGCCTATCGCCTACCGGGCACATTTCCAATCCCGACCAACATTTTTAATTAGAGAATTTGAAAAATCCAATTTTATTTTTGTTGGCCGACCCGGGATTTGAACCCGGGACCTCATGCAGTCAAGTCCAACACCCGGACCGCTAGACCACAGAGGCGACTAGAGGTAAGACTGAAAAACTTTTAAATTACGAGAAATTGATTTATTTTTGTCACTAGGTAATGAATAAAGCGAGAAATTCACTACAATACGAACACGCCTGCGGAAAAGTCTGCAGACATACCCGTCGGACCTCGCTACTATAGATCTGTGAAATGTTTGCTAGTGCAGTTCTATCGCGGGCAGTCTGTGGGACTTGCGTGTGTTGCGTGTTGCGTGGACTCGAGTGTTCAAGAGACCTTACTTTGTCTGTCGAGGACAGATATGCGTGAATATAGGTGAATTACAACAGCTAAATCTTGATAACAGATATCCCTGTTATTTTGATTCCAAAATAACAACACGAAAGATAACAGATATTAAATTAAATAAGACAGTAATCTGGCATTTAAATTTTATTTCATTTTTCCTGATAGCAGTTGTTGTAAGTAACTAAATATATAAATTATTGTTATTTGATAACTGTCAATGCTCCGTGCTATAACTACAACAGCCAGGTTAGCGCACAATTTTGTTATAACTGTTTAATGTTAATTTAGTTAGTCAAGGCGGAATGTAGTAAACCGTTTATATAATAATTATTAACACAAAACCAATCGCAAAAGTTTCTAAAACTCTATTTCGGCGTATTGTCCTATATAATAAGTTATGTTATATATAATATATAGACACAATAAATAGTATAGGTACGTTGCTGTCCTGTGATCGAGTTGTTAGATTTATTGTGCCTCCTTTCCGCGGGACATCACAGCGCCATTGTGTTGTCAGGAGTAGGTAAAGCGGTGGACCCCTATTTGGAAAGGTTGCTGCACAAAACTCTACTACCAGTGGCCTCATTGGACTCCTAAACCACTTAACCGATTATAATAAAATTCGCACACCATCTGCAGTTCGATCCAACTTGAGAAATAGGATAGCTTACATCTCAATTTATCGCGGGCGAAGCCGCGGGTAACAGCTAGTAGGAATATATATTCTAAGCTCAAATCTATCTCAGACACAAAATGACTCCCACCAGCACTGCCGTCTGTTTTAATTTTATCTTATTTTTTGAACTGTTAGACGGAACTTAATTGGAGAAATATAGTTTTCATGTCAGTTTCACGTGTCACCTAGTGGTGCCTAGCCGAAGACATAAGTCCAACAATGTGATAGCTAGCAAAGCCTATCGCTAATCGGGTTCATATCCAATCCTAGTTACATTATTTTTTGTTAGAAAATCTAGAAAACACATTTTCATTTGTGTGTCCTACCCTGGGTCGAACCCTAGATCTCATGAAATCAAGTTTAACACCGGACCGCTAGATCACAGTAGAGAAGACCAAAAAATTGTTGGTAGTTTTTTTTGACAATAGCGAATTTTGCTTTAAAAATTAAGATAAATATATCATCTCCAGTGACCTTGAAGCAACATACTAAACTATAAAACAACGCTTACCAAATAGCTGGACTACGTTGATGCTAAACAAACTCGACCATTATCCGACTTGAGCCTATTTTCTCAGTCAACGATGGAAGCTTCCGAAATGGTTCTAGAAATATAATGTTATGGCAAACGTATATTGAAGTAATAGCCAAGTAAGTACATTGAGGACTAGTGTTACTTTAGCTTTGTTAAAAGCCTTTTAAGCACGATTTTTCCTTTATGAATATAACTCACTGGTTCGATTACCATAAAACGAAGTCTCGGTCACATTATATGTATTTTGTATTACATACAAAACTATCACAAATATTTGCCTTTAAACGCATAAGTTGTAATTATAAAAGTTCGCAGAGAATAATGGCATATCTACCATTGAGATAACAAAACTACCTAGAAAACAAAATTGCCAGGGACTGAATATGTGCCCAGTTGGCGATAGGCTTTAAACCTATCCGTATTGTGGGACTAAGTGCCTTTGGCTAATCGTGTGTGCCCTGGTTGTACCTGTGTCTACAGCTTCGGGGATGTAGAGGGAAGGCGATTTTATGTATAGACATCTAGTGTCGTAAAGATTCGTAATAATTTTTTTATGACCAAAGACAGCGAACAAGCAGGAGGCTCCTCAAATGACAAGAGACAAACGTGGCCCATACACGTCATAAATATTATAAACGCGTCGCTATTCCATAGCCGTAGTGTTGAGCCCAGAGTGCGATTCTACCTACTACTCTACTCTCCGGATCAGAAAATGACAGTGTCATTATGGCGGCAGAAATAGTTAAGATCACACAGACAAGGACTTATTTGGACGAGTTGCTACATAGTACTCTGCCACCTGTGTCTTGTTGACCAGTTTAACCTTTGTTCGTCTCTTATGAGCTGCCAAGCAGGACGACAGATGGCTCATTCTACACAAAGGACACTGACCAACATGCGAAAAACTAATTTTATATCTAAAATCTACGTCTTTTATATTACCTACTGTTTAGCTAACCCACCACTGGTACATATTTTTGTTTGCTATTTATTGTAAATCCCATGCTTACAGTTAAACCAACACTTACTAAAAGTAGAATAAATAGTAAAAGACGGCGCACACCGTTGACGGTGCGGAGCGTTTCGGGTCCGGTTGTATTGCACTGCAAAGCAAAACTCAAGCGAGCCGGGCTGCATAGCATTTGCGGATTTTTGTTACTTAGTACTCAAAGAGTAGTGTAGAAAAGAAGAGTAGCCACTCTAATTCAAAATCATTAGGTATGTAAAAGAGGGCCTCTAGTAGACTACTAACGATAAATGTTACGTAAGCGTTTAAAAACGATTGATTTTCATGACGTTATAATGATGTCATTAATTAAACAGTGGTTGCGGTTTACAACGTACTTTATATCAGTAAGTTGGCGAATTACTTTGCCTTAGCAATATGTAAACATACACAGTTCACATAGTAGTTACATTAAAAGACTGATGCTAAGCTAACTTCTAACTAGATTTCGTTCAAATCAATTTCGGTCGTAGTTTACATGCTAATGTATATCACATATTTTTTTAGTTTCATCGTTCTTTTATTTTAGAAGTTACAGGGGAACACACATTTAACCACTTTGGTAGCAAGCTATTTAGTTTACAAAAAGAAGGGTGCTTATGAACGCGCGTGAGAACTTATGCCTACTTGTGTGAATGTGGAAATTTCTAAAGCAGGCAACTTCATGATGTTACTTTAAGGATAGCGCCCAGTTGGACGGGCCGGGACGGGGCGCATCGCAGCGCAATAATCCACCTAGATCGCTTGCATACATTTCGTATGGTGCAGCGCCCACTGGGCCAGGGCGCATAGGCGCGAATTTTTCCGCGGCGGAATTTCGCGAGGCACCCCGCGCGCTTATCCCGATGCGGGCGACAGTGACCAAAGATCATGATATTACTATTAAGAAAAGAGCACTATGGTATCTTAACAGTAAAGTTTCGTACGACAACTACTAGATGGCGCCACTTTCCATACTTGACGATTTTAACGTCGAGTGGCCTCGCTATTTCTTTGCTCTACTTTGGTATTGAGTAACAAAAATCCGCGCCGATGCGATGCGCCCCGGCCCGACACGCTCCACCCCGTCAATAGTGGGCGCTATCCATTAGAGATGAGCGCGCATTTTAAATTTTCGTTCTCCGCTGCAACTTCAAATTGTAACGCTTGTGTGACGGATCTTAATATTTCACTCCCATCAGGTTATAGTAGAAACCTTAATATCATTTTTGGAGACCTTTACATAGTTAAAGATTTGAAAAAAAAATGAGTTTCGGTTCTATGGTTAACCCCCAAAATTTATAGCGAATTTTCTATTTTTTTCTCAAAATCTTAATGCGGTTCACAGAATACATCTACTTACTAAGTTTCAACAGTATAGCTTTTATAGTTTCGAAAAAAAAGTGGCTGTGACATACGGATAGACAGACAGACCTAACTAATCTATAAGGGTTTCGTTTTTCGGCTTTTGGCTATGGAACCCTAAAGAGTAGCATAACATAAACGATTTATCGTTATATTTGGACATTAGTAAGTTTTACTATTTACACAAAAGTTTATCTTAGCTCGATTTACCAGTTTTCTTGCTGAGCTGGTTAACATTCATAAAATTAAACAAAAAATAATAGCTTTGACAAAAAATATATATTTTACATAACGTAGCTAAGACCATCCCAACTACGCCAACTTTCAAACAAAAAAAAGAGGTTGCTGAGAGATCGGTACACTGTAGGGTATTTTATTATAAAATATACTATATTTTGTAAATAAAAGTCACGGTGTATAATAGGTGCATACTTCCGAAACTTTGGAACGAAGTTCCTTTCGCGCGCTGTAAAAGGGGGCTATACGGTATATAAGTTGTAACGACACTTTTTGCTGTAAACTGTGCGGCGTGTGCATATTTCTCTGTCTGTCTGTCTCTGTCTCTTATTTTCTATAAGCAAGCCAGATATTTTCATTTCTATTTCGCATTGAACAGTGTGGTGCCGCGACGATTATTTTTGTTCAGTATATTCATGTTTTTTGCACATAATAAATTATAAATATGATAGTATATACTTCGTTCCATCCGGGTGTCCCTTGACAACTCTTAACTTTTTCTATTGGTTTTTATTAAAACTTTACGTACGTGTATTGGGTATTAGAATCGATCGTAAAGTTCATAATGCTAGATGAAATATGTGGCAGATGGTGGTGCAATAGCGTTTGATATGTCATTTTATCTTTGCCGTTAAGAGGACCATACAAAATTTTAAGTTCATGATACTAAAAAAATAAGTGTAATTATACAATGGCGGTGATTCCACTGTTCACAAACTCAACAGGTGCATGCTATTTTTTTTTTCAAATAAAAAAATCACAAGGGATAAAACATTTTAGAAAAGTCAGATTAATCCGACATGTCAACCTGTAACGTTTTCAATCAACGTTTTCCGAGTGATATTTTAAACGTCAGCCAAAATTTCGTGTAAAGGTTAAACTGACAGTGCTAAAAGCATTTTGTCTCTTGCCATTACTATCGTTAAAATAAAATAGCGAAAACGTGAAATTAGTTAAGTGAGTGCGCAATAAAATTACCACCAATTCTAATAGTCTTTTATTTCTATAAAATAATAAATTTTAGAATCCTAAAGGACAATGACAAGTAACAGTTTAGTCTGTGTTTTGACTTCTCTATCCCACGGACTCTTTCAGTAGAGAAGATAAAACGTAGCCTATATCGTTATATAAAAATAGTTCCCGAATCCGTTATAACTGAATAATCGACAAATAACAACAATGTCCTTCGCTGCTCCTTTCAAACCCTAATTTTAAGTTTCATAACCCATTATATAAGTTTGATATGTCTGTCTCTGTAATAGTGTGTGTCAGTGGAATCGTCACTTCTAAGCGAAAGGACTGATTTTGATGTAACTTATTTGTTTAAAAGCTCACGTAATCGAGACGGTTCTAAGCCATATTACTTAAAAGTGCTGTCGAGGATTATTGATTATTACATATGAAGTGCAGAATTTATTTTTCGACATAGATAAGTTAATGTAACTTCACCACTGATATTATTCCTTAACTCCTGGTACGTAACAGATTCACTTGAGTGTAGCTCTCCAGCAACTTGTCCCATAAATACGATTTGCGAGCACATTTATTTTCAAATGAGTTAAAATGGGGTTACTGCGGCGTATGAGATTGATGGATGTATATTAAAGTGGAAAATACCGTGTCAAGTGGGAAAAAACTCTGCACTCTCCATTTTAAGTATTTCTAATATTTTTAAGTATTAAATGTGAAACTACTTAATAGCATTTTATGTCATGAATCACTCGTCAATATAGAAAATTTATTCTCACTATAGCAATAATATATTTTTTTAATATCCCCGAAAAGGTAGGCAGAGGCACAACCAGGGCACCTGTAACTAGCCGAAGACACTAAGTCCCACTATGTGATAGGTGGCAAGCCTATCGTCAACCAAGCACATATCCAATACCGAGCATCGTTTTTTTTAGAAAACTGGAAAAACCCAATTCTCTTTTTGTTTCCCGACCCGGGTATCGAACCCGGGACCTCATGCAGTCAAGTCCGACAACTGAATCGCTAGACAACAGAAGCGAAGTTTTTTAATGTTGTACATACACAACAGAAGTAACCAACAAGAGCAGGAATAACTATTTGTAATATCTGTTTCTATTTAGGAAAGAGAAACAACACACACACAAGAGAAAAAATAAAAATTTTAATGTTGTATTATTTTAATATTGTAGTATACATATTAACTTAATAGTAGTAAGTGACAAGAGTATGAACGAATTTTTGTGATAATTTTTTGCTTAAATAATTATTATTTGTTAAAACTGTGTACGTAAAGTTAATCGCTATAATCGAAGTACTTAGTTTTTATATTATATAAAGGCAAACAATGTTAAGGAATAGTATTATCAATTACTGCCTACTGACCCAGAGATTTCAAAATTCTTGTTAAAAAAAGTGAAATAACTCTGACGAATCATCTGAGATATAACCCTAATGTGATAATCTAGATATTTGATTTTTCGACTATTCAACTAGTGTATGATGGGGTCGTTACCTCATTAAACCACAAATATGTTTATGTTTATTATAATATAGAAAAATGTTGATTTTTGCATAACACTTCCAAGTATTTTTAAAAGAAGAAATATCCTTACTAGGAATGGTTAAAAAGTTAAATAGAAGATGAACGATAATCATAAACGTACAATAGTTGAAAAAGTTACAAAGAAAAGCGCTGTGCAAAGTTATGAGGTGTAATCATACGGCCACGTGACCGTATTGACTGGTGGGACAATGGCGAAAATTGTATCTGTAGCTACAATTTCTCGACTCGAAGACTTTTGAATATATTTTTTATATAATGGCGCTTACTACAATTTCTATCGGGCAATTTTGAATACATTTTATATTCGGTCTTATTTTGTTGATAATGAATAGAATCTTTTAGTATGACAGCAATAGTAGTAATATAATATTATGTTAGTTATGTTTGTTAATACTAGGATGAGGGTACATACCCACCTATCTCTTGTATAACATGGACCTTAAAATGTTATTAAGTAATCTGTTCATATTTTATAGAAAAAACTTACGATTAATAAAAAAGTGTACTGATATATGTTTATGTCTTTCATATAATCTCGAATCCTTCATTGTGTTTTCAATCTTTACCGTCTTTTTGCACGCGGTTGATCGGTGTAGTTGGGCGTGTACGCTGACCACTTGACCAACGAGGCGGTCAATGTGTGTAATATATCAAAAAATCTCAGTTTTATTATTTACATATATGATTGGCATATATTCCCTGTATGTAACTTACACTTTGGCGGTGTAAATACGAATATCTATTATTGTGGATTTCCTTACAGAAGCGCCTGAACAAATAAAATTTTACATGTTCCAATAGCAAAAAAAAATGATAACGAGTAATAACCTAGTAATGCCCGAATTAACTAAGTAGTGTTACTTGGATTTATGAATAGGGAGGCCATTATCAGTGCAATTATCTTACGTAGTACCCATCAGCATATATGCAAACACATTATAATCAAATGTAGTGGAACTGCAGAAACCGACTCCAACTATTTCGTTGGGTACCACGTCGCGATTGGATCATACTTTTTTCGAAAGATCAACAATTTCAAATTGGTCCCACATACATTTTATCGAACCTCCACCTCCTTGGAATCATGACTAATCGTTTTAAAAAGAACCATCGAAATCAATTGGCTATTTGTCAAGTAATCGCGTACCAAACATACAAAAAAATACAGACGAATTGAGAACCACTTCTTTTTAATAGTCGGTTAAAAAGTAATGCTTCTAAAAAGTAATGCTTGAAAATATGATCAATACGATTAATACTAATTCTGGCACGTTCTGCTACAAAAATTAACAAAAAAAACGCATTATGAAGTATCACCAAGAAATTGTACTCATTCTATTATCATCTAGCTGTCCAGGCGAACTTCGTTTCACCTGTTCAGAGTGTATGAGAAATTGTTGTTGTTTTTTTAAGTTTCCTCCCAGCTTTTCTGTTTTTTCTTATCTATTAAACCTTCATTGGACTTAAACAAATATTATAAACCAAAATTAGCAAAATCGGTTCAGCCGTTCTCGAATCTCCTGACAATAACCAACACATCCAAAAAAGAATCAGCAATATTGGTTCATCTGTTCAGGCGTGGTGCGATGACCACGTGAAATGGGGATAAATTTTCATATATTATAAATTACTTAAGTACTGGCTTTGCCCACTCAGTCTAAAAGAAACGTTGAAAATTTTTCCACCAAAAATGGGCCGGGCAGTTTTTTTATAACATTTACATAATTTTCTTGTATTACATTAAGCTCTTAAGTCTTCCTTGATTTATGATGGAACGACGTTTAATTTGGCTAGCGGATGTTTCCCATTTCTTTCTTGATTTATGAACTAACTGTATTAACATTTTACTCCGGAATATCTTGGATTGTATTCACGTTCAATCAATCTCTGTCGCTACCAATTAACAACCTTTCATATTTTCGACGCTGCAAGTATTTCCTGCTATTCAAAAAGGAACAGGTAACGTGATTAAATATTAAAAACTGTACAAAAA
>NJDC01002035.1:58669-70691 GCA_002245475.1 Calephelis virginiensis | reverse complement strand
CGTTCCACCCGTTTAGTTTGTACGGGAAAATTTTTTTTCCTAGTTTCCCCGCATTTTTTTACCCTTTTTCTTATCTTTTAAACCTTCCCTGGACTTGAACAAATAATTCAAAGCCAAAATTAGCCAAATCGGTTCAGTCGTTTTCGAGTTTTAGCGAGTTTTAGGCAATTGATTTTTATATATATAGATTTGACCGCTTCGTTGATCGAGTGGCTAACGTACACGCCTAACCACACAGACTAACCGGGAGGCTCGGGTTTGATTCTCGACGGGGGTAGGAAATTTTGTGATGATCATTTAAATGTCTGCATTTCCGGGTCTGGATGTGTATCAAATTTATTTTTGTATCTACTTAAATATTTCTATGTATTAGAATAGTTGAGTAACATCCAAAACACCAGCATGTAAAGCTTAATTTTGGATTAAATTCAGTTAGTATAACTTGTTTTGTATTGGAAATTTATATATATTTTTTACATACATCGCTCGCTTGCATAATATGAAAAAACCGTTTATTTCTACATAAGTACAGTTAAGAACCTTTTTTTAACTTAAGTTAAGCGTATCTTATACACAGTTTTTAATTCTATTTTATTTATTAATATTTATAAATAATTAATTTCGGTTGCTTAACCATCTCCGGAACTCCTCCACGGGTAAAGGCCTACTCCAAAGATTTTCAGCGCTCTCTACTCTGAGCTTTCTGTATCAAGTCATGACCCGTTGTCCTTATAATCTCATCATGCCACCTTGTAAGTGGTCTTCCCCTGTTTTACCTCACCCTCCAGATGTCCAGAGGCCAACTTGAAGACGAGCTATAATACCCGCCCATTTCTACTTAAGCTTAAGGAGTGGCATAAACATCAGTTGGTTTTTGAAGTGTTTTATTTTAGTGGATCGCATTTTATGAACCCTCGTGAAAGAAATATTTAAAAGCAACATACCTACAAAACTAAAAACTAAAGTTATGACGCCATGCATCTTACCATTTCTTATATACGCCTGTCAAAGGTGGAAGCTTACCACAAATTCTGAAAGTATCTTCACGCCCATATCCCCGAAGAGGTATACAGAGGTACATCCAGGGCACCCACGACTAGCCGAAGACGCTAAGTCCCACAATGTAATAGGTGGCTAGCCTATCGCCAACCGGGTACACATCCAATCCCGGGCAACGTTATTTTTATTAGAAAATTGAAAATGCACAATTTCAATTTTTTAAGTAGGCTGAACAGGGGAACGAACCAGGGACCTAAAAAAGTCAATACACGCTGGACCACAGAGGCCACAAAGATAAGGAATAAAATATCTACATGTCAACGGGATATGGACGGGACATGCTCAGCATGCTAGACAAGTAACTATAGATTTATGTATGAGTTTGTTTGTTTTCAGTTTTATGAATTCGTTTCGTCGCGTTTTAAATCACACTTGCTAAACAAGTTTTCATTTTTCTAACAGCGAAAAATAACAGTGTAAATTCATTCATTTGTAAAATTGTCAATTGCATGTGCAATTTTTTACCCATTTGCACACTATTTTGACGTGTAAAGCCTAAAATTAATCTTTTTGTGACATGAAAGTGTTATTCATTTTGTACAAAATCTGAATTTTATAATTGAAACAGCTTTGTGAACTAAATTTCTAAATAACATCGTGTTAGTGAAATTTCATTAGCTTATTCAAATTGCTAACAACTTACCTGAAACCTTAATTTCAGTGCTTACCACTGTCATGATTCGTACTGGAGGCTAGTATAGTCGGTAAACTTGCACACATGATCTATTATTAATATAAGTCGTACTTAATGTCTTTTTAACTTTTTATTATTATATTTATTTAAATGCTCTTCCTAAAATTGAAACTATATCTCAAAACAATTAGTCATGTAAAAATGAATATATATTTAATGGAAATCTCAGATGTCAGCAGTATGGACAAGTTTGAAAGCGTATATTCTAATCCATAGTTATATTATAAATGCAAAAGTATGCATGTGTGCTATATCACTTTTTGTCGGTTAAATTGTGAGTTCAAATATAGACTTATTTTGATAAAACTCAGTCCTCAAAGAACTATAATGGGGGATTAAAGTTTGTTTAAAATCGGAACTATTACATAAATGCCATTACGTAAATAGCTAGTAAATAAAAATAAATAAATAACCCTGGACAAATTTCATAAGTCATATCTAAGCTATAAGTAAGCAAATTAAATCCTTGTGTCATGGGTGTTGGTCACTGATATTACATAGAAATACTTAAATAAATACCGAAATAAATTTAATAAGCGCCGAGTAGGGTTACTCTTGAATCTCGATTAATGCAATTTTGGAAATTGGAATCGGATCTGTCACTTTAGGTACTCTTCAATACAATACTAGCGAATTATTAAAGTTTAATTAATAATAAACAATAGATGATTTTATCCGATTCATTGAATTTTGTTGTAACTAAATGTTAATCATCCTTTGTTACTGTGTTCCAGAGTACCTAAAATGACAAATTCGATTCAAATTTCCAATTTCCATGAAATCGTGTTTGGAGAGTAACCCTACAGCTGATGTAGAAATGCAGACTTAAATGTTCATCAGACAAATGACTGCGGCCGTCGGGAATCGAACCTAAGTGTTCTGGTTGATCGGTGGAGTTAGGCGTGTACTTTAACTTTTCAACTAAAAAAGCGGTCAATTTTAAAATAACACATTTTAAGATTACAGTTATTATTTTGAAATTCTTGATTTTCGTACTTTAACCGTACCTGAGAACTTTTTTTTCTTAGGTTCTCACTGTTTGAAGGTTATGGCCCCATTTAAAATTAGGGGCCATCCACAAATTACGTCATAAGTTAATGGGGGGGGGAGGGTATCATCTTAATGTGACATTATATGACAAGGGGCAGGGGGGAATCGAAAGCCTTGTGACGTCACATTATAAAATACTAGAACACGAAATTTATATGTGAACAAAAAAGTTTGAACAGATAATTCTTAATCTATATTTATTCATAATTTCGCACTCTCGCTGATATGATTATTTCTTCCGTAACAACATTTGATTCCTAGATCCATGTTGTAATGCAAGTGAGACACTAAAATTTACGAGATTTAGTTAACTGTTAATTAATTAGTTGCTTATTGTTTCCTTATTAGTCGCTTATTCTATTTTTTATCAGAAATATTTGACTTTATGTTGATTTTAATAAAGATTATTTAATAAAAATAAGTAAAAAATGAAAATAACTGTTTTCTTTTGATTATTTTTAGATACATGCAAGTTTACATACATACAAGTTTGTAAAATGTGTGACGTCACATTAGGGGGGTGGGGTTCTAAAAATGTGACAACCTGTCACAAGGAGGGGGGGAGAGGTCGAAAAGTTCTGAAATTCGCGTGACGTAATTTATGGATGGCCCCTTATAACCGTTTTTAACCACATCAGTCAAATTGACAATAATAATAAATATCTCCGGACAAATTACACAAATTAGTCTTTATTACTATACATAGAAATAATAATACATAGAAATTACATAGAAATATAATGCAATACTTGATGTATATAATAATTAAACTTAGACGGTACACAAAGGCGGCCTTATCGCCAAGTCAGCGATCTTTTCCAGGCAACCCTAAAGCATGAAACAAGATTTAACGAGATACTGTACAATGGTGCTCTTAAAAATATAAAAATGCATCTAACACAAGACGTCACAAATCATCCTAAAAGTAGAATCTTGTTTTAATTACAGGTATTTGCATTTAAAACAAACAAGAAAAGTCAAATACTTAAATAGAGCTAAATAATTTTAATTAACATCTGGAATCCTTTAAACACATACATCCATGTTCATCACACAAATGCCTACCTCTGTAGGGAATCAAACCCGACTCTCGCAGTTGGTCGTTGGAGTTAAGCGTGTACGTTAGCCAACGGGCTTCTGCATTTCTAAGTAAAATATCAGATCCCAAATGTAACAAAAAAATGTTTTACATTTCAAGCATTTTCATAAAATAAATTGCTCAACAACTTCGTGTCAGTAAAACAGGGGTAAGCCCTTACGATATCATATCTCTGGCACTTTCGCAGCTAAATATATATTTTCGTCAGGAACAATTTTTCGTGAAAGTATAACAATTCGTTAACCGTCAGACCCAAAGTATGAAGTCAGAGGCCAAATAAACAGCGTGTCCATTTATCAAAGGATTCTTTGCGTACTGTATTTATAACTAGGATAATAAAAGGTTGTTCTTATATTTACGTCGAGATCTTTTATTTGATACCATTTTGAGTATGGTGAATTATGTTAAGGTTAATGAAAAGGTGGGGTTTGGAAGGATTAATATGTTACATTTTTGTTGAATGCCACTGTGGTCTTTTGGTCTGACGTCGGTCTGACACGGTGGGTCAGGCAACAAAAAATGTGTATTTTCACTGTTGGTGGAGTGGCTAGCGTACACGCTTAACTACGTTGATCAACCGCGAGACTTGGGTTCGATTCCTGACGGGGGCAAGCATTTGTGTGATGAACATTTTGGTGTCTGCATTTCCGGGTATGGGTGTTTATTAAATTTATTCTGGTATCTATTTAAGTATTTCTCTGTATAAAAACCGTTGACTAATACCCTATAACACAAGCATATAATTTGCTTTCTTTGGAGTTAGATTTAATTTGTGTGACTTGTGCACGGATATTTATACATTTTATTTGAATGAATTAATACATTTTATTATGCACCAAAAATTTACAAAATAATACACACTCTTTCACTGATAATAATATTTAACTAAGGTGCACAAAGGCGGTGTTATCACTTCAGAGCGATCTCTACCAGACAACCTTAGGATGAAGAAGAAAATTTAAGTAAATTAAAAACTAAGGTAGGGCTTCATAAAACAATTCATATATAACATACATGTTAAATAAAGTAAATTAAATATACATAGAAATAATATGCACTAAATTACAACTACGTATGATATATACTTACGTATATTACCAATAAAGTAATCCTATTAATATTATAAATGCGAAAGTTTGTAAGTATGGATGTATGGATGTTTGTTACTCTTTCACGCTCGAATGGTTGAACGGATTTGTCTGAAATTTGGAAGACAGATAGATTGTGACCTGGATTAACATATAGGCTATTTTTAATCCCGATCGCACACCGGGTTTCTGTGAAAACGCGGGCGAAGCCGCAGGTAACAGCTAGTAATAAATAAAAATATATTATATAATATTAATACAAATATACATATATGGCATACACAACGCATAAAGAAAGAGAAAAAAAGAAGAAAAACACGATGTTAAGGATATTATTCTAAGCTCTATGCTTATATAAAATAACATTACGTTGCCCGGGATTAAATTTGTGCCCAGTTGGTGATAGACTTGCCACCTATCACATTTCGGAACTTAGTGTCTTCGGAAAGTCAAGGGGTGCCCTGGTTGTGTCACTGCCTACGGCTTGCAGGATATGGACGTACAGATACTTCTAATGTGAGTAACGTTGTCCAGAATTGGATATATGTATGTGCCGAGCTAGCGATAGACTTGCCACCTATCACATTGTGGGACTTAGTGTCTTCGGCTACTTGTGGGAATCCTTGTTGTGCTTAATTGTATGATATGTACGTGAATATTTTTTTATATTTGTACTAACTCTAAGCCATGAATTTTCCCAAATATGCATTTTCGGTTCCATTTTGGTGCCAAAATTTAAGAAAGCAAACAGGCAGATTTCCTAGCATCAGGGACAACTGTCACCTATAGACATGACAAATGTTATTTGTGAAACTAAAACATTACCCTCCTGCATGGAACACAATCACGACGAACACTAATATAACGGTTGCAGGTAAAGCGGTAGTACTATTTATGCTTTTACTAACATGTTATTAGTATTAGTTATTAGTACTAACATTTTATTAAACGAAATTAAAAAGTTAAAATCCAAAAACGTTATACTGAGAAATATAATAAGAACTAAGAAAGTTTTTTTTTTGATAATGGAAGGCAAACAAGCAGACGGATATCCTGATGGTAAGAAATTCACGCCGCTTAGAGACACCAAAGGTGGTAATGGTGCGTTACCAACTGGAGGCCGGGATCTTAGACCTAGAGCAAAAGTAAGTTTATCGGCTATATTACCCTCCAAACCGAAACACATTAACGGCAAGCATTGACGTTATGGTGGCAGGAATAGGTATGGCGGTGGTACCAATCCGGACGAGTCGCTGCGAAACTCTACCACCTATTAGGATGTCGCGGTGTTAGTGACAGAAAACCTATGCTCGCCTTTTACGAGCTGCCTGACAGGAAAGTAGATGGTTTATTATGCAAAGAAATTCGGACCACGAGAAAAATTAATTCATAGCGTTTCACATCGAAACAGTGAGCAAATGGATTGTTGATCTATTGCATGTACAGTTGACATCAGAAATAAGTGATTTAATACTTTCGTTAACAACAAATGCTCGTAAATTCACTCATTATACAAGTAAATACGGTGCTTTGAAACACTTCCAAAATATGTAAAAGTATAACTGAAAATAATAAACAGACATATCTATTTAACTGTCTTATTGGCCAAGCGCGAGACTCAAATTCGATTTCCGATTCCAATTTGTATAATTACCATCTAGATGTCTTGCGTTTCTGAGTCTGGGAGTGTTTATTCAATTTATTCTGGTACGTATTTGAGTATTTCTACGCATTAGTATTGTTGACTATTACACTCATATAATTTGTTTTATTTGAAGTTAGATTCGAAGAATATATTTTTGTTAGAGGACATTAATTTATTATTTATTCATAGTCTCTAAAGCGCTAATGAGTGATATATGGTCCTACTACCATATTACTTATGGTCTTGCTAGCACTTATATACTTTTTTATTACCATGCCTATTTTAAGCTTTCATAAAAAAAAATCCACGCACATTACAAGTGTAGCTCACATGTCATAGTGATTGCTCTAGCGGTTTCTGTAGTAGAACTAAAAGGTTTGTGATAAAAACATGTGGTCTATTACAGTAGATCTATACAGGGTTACTTTGAAATGACCGACCAAATTATAATATGAACGGGTAAAGATTTAAATGTTTATGCACTTTAAATATTATGGTCAAATTGTTATATTTTCTTTATAAACATTTAAAACGGTTCGCAAAGATGCTTCATTTGTTGTCACTCTATGTCGTACCTAGTACGAGTCATGACGTCACCAGCCCGCGAATGCGACTGCGGTCGATGGAAAAAAATTGTATGTATTGTTTACGTTATCACCATGCGCATTTTGTATTTTTCAACGGAAAAATATTATAAATCACTTTTTTTATTTTCGCTTTAAAGATCGAAAGTGTGGTCGATTCTGAATCTTTTACCAAAAATTTGACCGGTGCTTTAAATGTGACCCTGTATATATATGCATAGGCAGATGTGGGTATGTTCTATATAGCAAGAACAAAACGTCCTAACTTCAAACCTACTACAGTAATAAATATGTGAAAATAAATGATTGAATACATTGTAAAATGTTAGTGAAAGAGCCGTATAGTCGAACTAATCCTATATGTTCCTGTCACCGTCCACCGAAATTCCCAACGATTCCAGTTTCCGTCAACACATTCCGATGTTTCTTTAAACCTATTTCGTCACGTACGAAATGCTTGGTTCCGTTGGTATTTCATGTGCCGAGAACGACTGGTAATTTTGTGGACAGAAAAAGGGTGGAGTCGTTAGGTGCCGCCCCGTAGGAATATGTAGCTGAAAATTTTCGAAGTATTTTAGCATGTTCACTATTGAATGAGAATTTATTTCGCAAATTTGGAAGGAGATTTCCCAGAACATACTCGTATTCTCGTTGGGTGATTAATTGTTTGAATGTGTTGGCTGTTACAATGGGCATTGAATGTATTCATCTAGTATTCGTTCTATTGTTCATTTGTCTTATAATTTATTAATATTGATGTATTCGCTTCATTATTTTTTCAATATCCCTTATTTTTTGTGTCTTATGTAGTTTATATAAAAAAATTTAAATGTCTGTACGCCTATATTCCGGAAGAGGCAGGCAGAGGCACTACCAAGGTACCCACGGCTAGCCAACGAAACTAAGTCCCACAATGTGGTAGGTGGCAAGCCTATCACCAAACGGATACATATCCGATCCTTCACTAACATTTTTTGTGTAAAGTTACGAATAAACAAACGGACAGAATAGACAATGGTAAAAATAGCATTGTCTATTATTCTGTCTGTGTGTTTTCCTTTACTATAATGCATAAGAGATCAACATAAAAATCAATTATTGCAAGAGGTAAATTTGAAAATTTCATTTACATTGCAAGTAGATATACCACCATATTCCCATATTTTATTTCACCATATAAAAGTAAACAAAAACAGTGAAGAGTTATTCAAAGTGATACCCGGGAACTCTACATACGGATATTGCGTCAAAATTATAAACTTCACCCTTACCATCTTGGTATATGATGTCTGTGCTTTTCCGCAGATATTTTTTAACTCTTACTAATCCACTGTGGAATCTATAACCGGACGCAATGTTTCAGGATGATTACGACTTACTCATTTTTAAAGTGACGGCATCGCAACTGTTGGACGGTAGATTCCTGGGCAGCAGGGATCATTTTCCATCAGGTGAACTGTCTGCTCCTTTGCCACCTGTTCGATTAAAATAAAACTCTATAGTACTTATAATGGTAGCACTTAAATATATAGCACTTAGGTGCCACAGATAATAATAAACAAAATCACGCATTATTTCCTAAAATACAACAACGACTTTTTGGGTTTTGAGTCAATTTATATAGGATTAATAGAGACCAACCTTAAAATATCATCAAAATCAAACCCTAACCAGTTGTCCCAACATATATTGTCCCGTACTGACTATGAATATTGAATTATTTTTAGGAAGAATATTATCTTACGCAGCCCAAAGAGAATTAGCGAAATGGTTTTCTATTTATTTACGTGCGATATAATAACCAAAGAAAACACAGACTCATTTTTAAACATATATGTTGTTAAGTTATATAGTAAAGTAGTTGTACAGTTTATTATTATTTTAGCTACAATCTTCACTCTCTGTTGACTCAAAGGTCAATAGGCATTAAGTTCGCCTTTTGTACAAACTAATTAAGTAAATAATCTAACTAATCTAACGTCTCCAATTTAAGTATCTTTACGCCCATATCTTTAAAGAGGTAGGCAGAGGCACAACCTGGCCACCCACGACTAGCCGAAGATACTAAGTCACATATAGGTGGCAAGCCTATCGTCAACCGGGCACATATCCAATACCGAGCAACGTTTCTTTTATTATAAAATTGGAAAATCCCAATTTTCTTTTTGTTGCCCGACCCGGGATTCGAACCTGGGAGTTTATGCAGTCAAGTCCAACAACGGAACTGCTAGACCACAGAAAAATACCTTCATTTTCAACGTAGCCGTTTATTTTACAACCTGTATTACGACACAGGGTTCAAATTGCATGAAGTTATGAGGCCGCGTACAGTTATGAGTGTATTATAAACACAAACGTATAAAGCCACCGCTGCAACTTTTATTGAACAATTTCGAGAGTCTTCAAGAGAGGCGGTCGACTCTAAAATTGCAATCTTAAAAGCTCTCCGGACAATTGAACCGACGGAGCGTCTTCTGATTGTGATAGAAGTGGAACACGATTATACTTGATGTCCCATTTGAATTTAATTGTTACCTTTCACTGAGTACACTTCGCTGCAAAAATTTTGAATGATTTTTACACGTTGTAAAAGTGTTTTTCCATTTCATAGTTTCAAGTGACTTTCTAAAGAAAAAATCTCAATTCGGCTGTGTATTTTGTACCATCTGAAGTTTTTGCTGGGAGAACTAAATTTGAATGTTTGTGTTCGTATACAGTTAATTCGGTTGGCCCTGTCTAATCTTTTTGGTTTTAGATTGTTTTATAAAACTGCTGTTTTTGAATTAATTAAAAAAATCATATTTATACTCATATGTCACAATATCTCAATAATTTATGTCGATATTTTGAAATTTTGACACGTTTAAATTTGGTTTTAAGAATTTATTTGATTTGATAATTGTTTTCTATTTAAAAATGTTCACAACAATTCTTACGACTATCATTTTCCTGTTTGAAATATATTCGTTTCTTTGTTTAAAAGTATCTTCACGCCCATATCCCCGAAGAGGTAGGCAGAGGCACAACCAGGGCACCCACGACTAGCCGAAGATACTAAGTCTCATAATGTGATAGGTGGCAAGCCTCGCCAACCGGGCACATATCCTATCCCGAGCAACATTTTTTTTTATTAGAAAATTGGAAAAACCCAATTTTCTTTCAGTTGCCCGACCCGGGTTCGAACCCGGGACCTCATGCAGTCGAGTCCAACAACTGAACCGCTAGACCACAGAGGCGAGGCGTTTCTTTGTTTAGTACATATAATATGTTTTAAAGTTTTTGCATGATGCGGTCAAAGGTTGTAAATAAACTTAAGCTGTAGTAGTTTTTTTACTAATAGATATACTTATAGTGATTTCTAAAGAATGTTAAGATAGGTTATATAAAATGTTTTCCAAAAATGTAGCCGACTTAAAAATACGAATTTCAAAGTAGAAAATATTTATTTCACTTTACAATTTCCTTAATTATAAAATGCTAAGATTGGATTCAATTAAAATACTCAAATTATAGACTTTTGTTCATTATATTGATGTCGGCGCCAAATCCTATTGCTCTAACTTGAAATTTTTAGAAACAAATTTAGTAAAGTATTGATATTTTCGTTAACACTGCTTCTCACTTTGAGTTCGTATTTAATGACAGCGATTATTTTTCTTATTAAATATGTGTTTTCATAATTTTTGTAAAAAAAATATACTGACCCAGGAAAACTTAAAATGTTGTTTTTCAGGTTTCCTCTTAGTTTTGCTTTTTCTTGTCTTGACCTTGCCTGGACTTCCATAAATAATCCAAGATCAAAACTAGCCCAATCGGTCTAGCCGTTCTTGAGTTTTTGTTAAGCAAACGAATAGTGATTGTTTTTATATATAAAGACTAGCCGACCCAGCAAATTTCGTATCGCTTGACATTTATGCTTCGACAGTAGCGCAGTCTGTCGGATCCAATGTGAAACATTTCAAATTCAACAACTTATTGTTAAAAAATAATTAAAAATCATTTTCCAGGAGACCAAATTGTGATTCTAAACCATTCTCGAATTTCCTTGAACACACACAAAATTTTTTATCAAAATCGGTACAGTTGTCTAGAAGGAGTTCAGTGACAAACACACGAACACAAGATATATATTAAGATTATACAGCGACCCTTATTACTTTGATCATTGCGCGATAATTAATTCCACATACGAATCAGTTTCAAATAATTTATCAAATAAATGAATACCAATCTTTGTCCTAATAAAGTTAAATATTCAGCGAAACAATAACGTCCCCGCGCCATTATGGGACCAACTGAAAACGGTTAATCATATTAATTACTAAATTACATTAACGAGACCGCGCTGGCCGCCATTTGAAAGCGACAATATATTTAGGCGCTTTACACATCGATATTAGCAACCTGAATTTAATTTTGAATTTGGAATACTAGTAGGGATGTGCATAAATAAATAGGTATAGGAGTACTATTTAAACTACTCGCTTCGACTATATTCGTCAAGCTTCGGAAATCCGAATGCATTTTAAAGATTTCTGTATATTTCTATAAATTTTAAAGAAAGAAAAAATTTCGCCCCAGACAGGATTTGAACCTGTAACCTTTCGTCTCAAGCCGACGAATGCTCTAACCAATTGAGCTACTGAGGATTCAAGTCCCGTGGCGAAATTTTTAATTCCTTTCTAACCCGTTAACCCGTGTCCTATAAATAGGACATAACTACCCGCGTCCTATAAATAGGACATAACTACCCGCGTTAACGGGTTAGAAAGGAATTAAAAATTTCGCCACGGGACTTGAATC
>NJDC01002035.1:18135-54296 GCA_002245475.1 Calephelis virginiensis | reverse complement strand
GCAAGACAGGTTTGTCAGGATCGTGAGGTCTGGCACTCAATACTCTCTGCCTACCCCGTAAGGGACTTGGTGTGAAGATATGTATGTATGTTGATTCTCAAACTTTTTTTGTTCGTACAAGTATCACCAATCGATATTTGCAGGAATCATCGTGCGCCGCCATTTTAAAAAAAACACAAAATGTCGGTTGTTGACTAAGCCACAAAGGTTCAAACCCATTTTTTACTAACCCTTTTTGTTACACATTTCTATCGAAGCATGCGCTGCGATCGTTTACACTATCCCTTCTATACACTTTGCTCGTACTCAATAAACTATCAAATGAAACATAACCTTGCCTCTGTGGTCTAGCGGTCCAGGTGTTGAACTTGATTTCATGAGGTCCCGAGTTCGATTCCCGGGTCGGGCAATATAAAAATTAAATTTGGTTTTTCCAATTTTCTAATAAAAAAATGTTGCACGCGATTAGATGTGTGCCCGGTTGGCGATAGAATTGCTACCTTTTACATTGTGGACCTTAGTATCTACGGCTCATCGAGGGTGCCCTGGTTGTGCCTCTGCCTACCCTTTCGGGGATATGGGCTTGAAGAAACTTTTTTTTCTCATTTTAAATCTCTTTTTTTGCAATGTACATTACATTAAAAATCTATACATCTTTAGGATCAAAACAAAGTCAAAGACAACGGACGACAGAATAAAAATTAATTCCGTATTTTCTTTAACAAAGTATTTTTTAATTTCTCCTTATTTCTTTGGCAAGCTCCGTAGCATAATTAATGGCTTGACGGATTTTGACAAATGAGGTGGCGTTAGATTAAGCTTAAGAGTTTTGTAGAGACTTTGCTTTGTAGGGTCGGGATACTGGTAAAATAATTTGCCCAAAAGCCTTGACCCAGTCGCAGGTGTGCCATTATCTTTTCACATACATAAATGGTACTATCCGTTTCATATATTGTATTATTGTTTTGTATTTCATACAATTTTTATAGGAAAAGACAGTGAGTGAGCTTGAGGCTCTCTTGATAGAACAACTGTGATGTATACCTATAGACGTTGCTGTCCTATGGTCGCTGTATTAAGCTTATTATGCAATTAAATCGGCTATTCCAAAAATTTGCCCGTGATGATCCGGGTTTCTTTGCAGAATAGACCATCTGCCTTCCTGCCTGATAGCTCGTAAAAGGTGAGCATATGCATACCGTCACTAACACCGTGATATCTGACTAGGTGGTAGAGTTTCGCATCGACTCATCCCGATTGGTACCACTGTCTTACCTATTCCTGCCGCCATAACATCATGACGTATTCCGGTTCGGAGGGTAAGGTAGCCGGTAAACTCACTTATGCTCGAGGTCTAACATCCCGGACTCAGGTTTGCAACGCACCATTACCACCTTTGGTGTCTCTAGGCGGCGGAAATTTCTTACCATCAGGAAATCCGTCTGCTTGTTTGCCTTCCAATATCATAAAAAAAACTATATTGGAATAGGGCATTGCCATTATGAAAAAAAAAATGGTATGGCTGTTAATCTCTATATAGTCTACTCTAGTCATTGAACAGCAAACTACTGCAATCTGCTCTCTTCTAACGAGTTGCCAGGCATAAAGGCAGATGGTATATTCTGTATTTATGTCCTGGATCAATCTCCGTCATACGAGTGGTATTTACTAAAGATTAGCAAGGAAACAGATCACATGATCTTTACGCCACTTAATATTTGCCATACATAGTACGCACCATTAGCTATTACCATAGTTGATGAAGACGTTGCGTTTCCAGTCTGAGTTTTAGAAGTATATCCTCGTGTGAGATTAGTATACATTGCGACAACACACTTGCCGATAAAGCCTTATTTCAAGGACACTCTAACCAAAACTATTAATATGAAAGAATTAATTTAGGCAACATAAATTGAGACTTTTATTGAATATAGCTTCAAGAGCGTTATAATAACAGCCGCACTAAGAGAAGTCAATTAACTATTTAATCTATCATTAAGCCTCAATTTTGTAAAGAAAATGTCAACTTAATGATGTATTAAAACATGATTGGCGTCTCTGTGTGCGACCTTATGTCTGTAAATAAACATTTTAAGCAAACAAAACTCATTTCATAAATAATGAGCCTTTCTAAAGCTACTCTTTGATAACAAAAAGTAGAGAAATAGCCCTTGTTTTAGCTGGGGTTTATGCAAGGGTAAAAAGAAAATTTGCTATATCCCAATACAGTGTTGTTGTACGTTCTTCACCTGCAGCATAGTACGAAATAAGATGATTTCGCTTTCGGGATCTGACTAATAGCTGCTTACGAAGTACATAAATGCTACTGCAGTCAGGTCATAATTCTTTTATTCCAATTTTCCCAACTCACAAATTCAAATATTTTTAAAGAGGATTTTTAAATATAGCACTATGACGCTATAAAAATATCTATAATGTGTATAAAATATCTGCTGCCCTCATATTGACATAATTTTCTGCGGAAATTCATTGGGATATCAGACTGACAAACGGAATTTGTGTTTCCAAGGTCTAGACGCAGATTCTCATAATCATAATGATCATATTTAATTCATATAAAAAAGTAAGTAGTGACGTAAGAAACATAAACATCCAGGATTCAAATTTATGGATATTAGTCATTTATGAATTTCCAACGTCTTTATGCAAAACTATCCTCGTCACCCCTATGTTAATACAAATAAGTACTAAGTGCCAATTTAATATCGTCAGAAATATGTAGGTAACGCAGTGGGGCTTGTGACGGTAGGGATAGGTAACGCAAGTTGGTGCTTAGTCTCGTTGATCTGTCTGCCACGAAAGTGGTGGTCTGTTGTACACAGGAGTTCTAAAATAATCTTATACTTCCATACAAATGAATCCGCAGACAATAGCTAGCTCAATGTTAGAATTAAATGTCTGTTCAAACAAAATTGTGGAACTGGTAAAAATAAAGATTGATTAGTTTAACTTGTTACTTATCGTTTAATTAAGTTTACTCCTTCAATAGACTCGAGTTGAAATTAGAATTATTTTAAATAAAATTCTAAAACTTCTGCTTTGAGTTGTGGACTTTTGTAAACTATTTTGATTAAATATTGTACGTAACGATACTTGCATTTACAAGAAGTAATTTAAAACTAAAGTAAATGGTTTCGTCTGCACGATGTTAATAACATGATAAATTTAATTTCAAACACAATTTAATGTCGAGGATCAAATCGTTCGGGTTTTTCGATTCGAGTTTGTATGAAAGTATATGAAGAAGAAGCTGAACAGCTATCCAGGAATCATGACAATTGGCTCTGGACATTATCTGCATACCCCACAAGGAACTTGGCGTGAAAATAAACAGAACTACAATATTTATATTTCAACTATCTAACTAGTTTAGGGGTTTGTAAATACGAACTACAATAATCATTAAAGCGTTGAAGTACGTCGGCTATTCACCGATGAATTTGTTGAAACTTCGAGGTTAGCAACAAATTAGTGACTCAGAACAAAAAACTATGGGTTGCACTCCGAGAGTGCCGGCAGAAGTGAAAACTTGAATATTAACGTTGGGCATTTTTCATATTTTTGGAATGGTTAGGGAACAATTTTGCACGAATTGCTTTAATTATCAATAATAAAGTACTATCATACACTATGACAGCTATATGATACTGCCTCTTCTACACCGCGCCGCCTGTTTACTCTCCATCCATCTTATGAATTCTCGATCAGGTCGCGTGTCCTGACGCGAGTTTAGAAGTTTTACCCATTCCAAAAAGAGTGCGCAATGCCGGTAAAGAAGTTTTTACTTCAAAAAATACATAAATTATCGAAAAAGCCGACTTTGCTGTAAAAAACATTACCGTATTTCTAGGTCAGAATGTTTATGAAATTGATTACAGTAACAACTTCACGGATAGACATCGACATATATTTTGATTATATGCTGTGACCTATCTTACAATTATTTGTTTATCTTGGAGTCATTTCAATTCGAGTAATTTGTTTAAAAATCATAATCATAGAAGAAATAATTCTGTAAGTAATACGTATGTATCTTCACGCCTATATCCCCGAAGATGAAGAAAGATGCACAATCAGGGTGGGTACCCACAATTAGCCAAAGACACTAAGTCCCACACTGTGATAGGTGGCAAGCCTATCGCCAACCTTGCACATATCTAATCCCGAGCAACGTTTTTTTTTTATTAGAAAAACCCAATTTTCTGTTATTTGCCCGACCCGAAATTCGAATCCAGGACCTTATGAAGTCAAATCCAACAACTGGACCTATAGAAAACCTACAAAAAATGGGCAGCAAAACACAGTTTTAGAATGTATGTCTATATGTTTCTGGATCGCTATTCAGGTCAAATCTACTCGATTAATCGTAACTAAATTTTAGTGGAATATTTATGTTTCGAGGAAGGTTAGTGACTACTTTTTACCCTGATTAATAAAATTATTTCCCAAGGAGAGGGATAAAAGTCAAAATATAAATATGTAAGATGGGTTATAAGTCAGTAAGTATGATTTTTTTTTATTTCGTAGTACATATTTTACAAATTATCACCAATGTACGTTTTTTCAAGTCATAAGTTTTATAGTTTTGAAATCAAATACAGAATAATCATTGATAGAATCCAAATAACTTGAAATGAGTTTATATCAAGGAGGTTCCAATATTCTGAGGAATATTGAAACCTTTGAACATTATTACCACCTTTTGCTGGTGTTTGGATTTTGTTATCAACTTTAAGACCAATAATTAATTATGAATTCGAAAGTTTGTCCCTGTCAATTTATGACGACGAGTGGTCGCCCATTGGTCGAAATTCGACCATAATAAATTTTAATATCTTGTTGATAAGAACGCCATCTTCATTTCTCAAGACCAACTACTTTGTTTTCAAACTGTATGGTACGCCAAGTGTGATCTTTTATCGTTATCATCAATATATTTGTTTGTGTGTGTCAAATGCATGGTAGTGTTGGTAATGTTTTATTAATTGATTTAATGTACTTTATAAGCATTATTATTGAAAAATATTACCGTTCTCCACTTCTCCTACACATAAACTATAAGAGTGTCAAATTTTATGCTCCTCCTACTGCGCAATTTTCATAAAAAGGGGTCCAAAGTTTTTGCTTCACGTATTATTTAGGTCGATTCTTTGTTAGTTACTTAGTTAACTACAGACAGTCGCAAATGAAGTGGGGTACAGTAATTTAAAATCAAAGACTGTCATTTAAAAATAAATAATACTCAAGTCTCGACGATACGAACATTTTTCCTGCCCGATATCTAAACCCGAGCTGCGAACAACGTGATTCATCTAATCAATCTACCCAGTAACCAGACAGCCCTCGTTGCTGACGTCATAGGGAACAGTCCAATCCATCTAAATAATGATTTCTCATAAATCTCATCTAAAAATGGATGTCTAATACTGTCTAAATAATCATGACTGCTCGTCTACCGCGAGCTTAGCCAACACGTTGGTCACTCATAATAAAAAAAGAAAAAAATACGTCATCAATATACACTAACTGTTGCCCGTGGCAACGGTTTAATGGTCCCACAGCAACATTTAAAAAAAGTATCTTTTACGCCCATATCATATAGAAGTTTTTTTTTACAGGAACATTTTTTTCGGGATAAAGGCTATCCAATGTGTTAATTTAAGTTACCCTGTATGTGTGTCTGCCAATTAAAAAATCGGTTAAGTAGGTTTTGCGTCAAAGAGTAACGAGCAAACATACAAACTTTCGCACTTATAATATTATTAATATAATATAATTTACGATTTTAACTTTTTTTAGTTAATTCTGGTAAACCTTGATGATATAAACAATTATTATTTTTTCTAATTTTATTAGCTTTATTTATTATCTGATCTAATGATAGTGCACTTAACATTATAAGTATTATGTGGATTAATCAAATAATGTATCACACGGTCTAGATATTTTTGTTATTATATTATGCAATGACGAAATATAGAAATTATTTCGCCACTATGATTGTGACATAGATATAGCATTACATGAAAATTATTTTTATACTAGCGGTCTGACCCAGCTTTGCAGGTAGAAAAAAAGCAATATCATCATTTTGTACGTTTCTTAAAAGCCAATTAATAAACATTAAACAACACACATAGATCGCTTTATCCAGGCTTCACTACAGTTTTGTTGAGCCATGATCATTTTTTCAAAAGTACCCACAATACACATCATATCACATAGGTTTTGCGGGTATAAAATATACATACAAACCTCCCTCTTCAGTCACATTGTTTTCAAAAATAAGTGCTTCAAAATCCGTTGCGTAGTTTGAAAGATTTAAAAAAACAAAGGGACATAGGGATAGAGGAAGCGATTTTGTTTTATACTATGTAGTGATAAAGAAACATAGAACTTATTTCACCACTATGATTGTGACATAGATATATCGTTACTTAAAAAATATTTTTATATATAGATTAGTAACAAAACTTTATTAAATCAAGTGGTATGAAACAGTCAGTAATATTAATAGCTTATTTTCTGTAGTAATTAGCTAAAGCTGTCTGATCCAACATCGCTGCGGTCGATACTAAATTTGCTCTCCTCGGAGCAAATTAAACGGTTAATTAGGTTAATTAAACGAAAAAAACATATCTTTATATAGTAGCTCTAATAGTCTACGTACTAGCGGCCTTTTTGGGTCATCTAATGTGTGTTTAAAGCTTGTTTAGTTGCGTTATAAAAAAATGATGTTTTTTGTGTTATAAAATAGCGAGAAACCACACGCTCACCTAAGAGACAACCGTAGCTTACAAACATCATAGAAGTTATAGGTGCGTTGGTATCCTATGACCGGAATATTAGGCCTAATGTGTAAGTCTACCGGCAACTCTACCATTTAGTACGTAACATGACATAGTCATTATGGTGACAGGAATAAATAAGGCGACGAATCACTACCTGGGCAACACACTTCACCACCAGTGGTCTTTTTGCCCACCACCAGTGGTGGTAATGTCCTATATTTTAACTAGTGCTGCTCAGACATGCAGATGATCAGGTACATTTAAGTTATATGAGAAAAACTTACAGCTACCCTGCAAACCCGTACGAAAGATAACCACATACATATTAGCTCCCACTTTGTTTTCAATGTATCACTCTTAGAAAAATATACATGCATATTTTCACGCCAAGTCCCTTACAGAGTAGGCAAAAAGCGTCGAGTGCCAGACCTTACGATCCTGACTGACCTGTCTGGCGTCCTTCACATTCATTACCCTTTTCATACAAACACACCGGTTTCGGAGACTCTTGACACCACCTCAAATAATATCCGAGTGATCTGATCGTAGAATGTCAACCTTGGTCTCCCCGGGTGCCTACGTCCATCCACACTCGCTTTGTATATCTGCTTTGTCAACATTTCATCTGACATTCTTTCCACATGACCGAACCAGCGGTTGTTATTATTTATGATAAATATTCTATTTATGATATTATTAATAATAATATTATAGAAAAATATGATTTGAAATATACGATTTGTAGAAAAGTAGATCTTGAATATTACATTTCTTTACTCATAATAAAATATAATTTTATATTGAAAGTAGAAAATGTAGAATATAGCATCGAGTTCTCTACAAAACTGAAAACATGTTTTCAATTTCTAATATATTTCTATGTTGAATGAGTTTGCGGCTGCTATTGATTATTGCAATCGCGTTTCCGCCTCGTTTACTTTCATTCAATGGTTTATCAACTTCAGGAGAAATTCTACTGCACATAAATATTTATTTTAATAAATGCTATTGACAATGGTTTTCTGCGCTTCCTGATTTTGTATCTGAAAAGATTGTCTTTTGTTTGGTTGAATGTGTTTATGTTTAACGAAATTCCACTTAGCTTTTTGTTTGCACTTTTGTATCTGAACGGAATCGTGTAGTCAAAATCTAAGCTACTTTACACTTCTAATTTTTATGCGAAAGTTTGTATGTTTGTTTGTTACTTCTTCACGCAAAAACTGATGAACCGATTTTCATGAAATTTAAAACAAACACCGAGAGTAACTTGGATTAATATATAAATAAGTTTTATCCTTAAAAATGTCCCTGTGGGACCATTGACCACGCGGGCAAGGCCGTGGTCAGCAGCTAGTATAGCCCTACATACGCAAAATTAAATTAAATAAGCAAGTAAATAATTAGCAGTTAACTGCCAACATCTAAAAGATATACCTCTACTTTCCCAGTTCCTAGTTATTGAGGAGTTGTTTAATTTTAGGAACTCGTATTTAACAAAAAAAAAAGGATTGTATGGTTTTATGAAACCACGGTAAAAGTGAAACTTGATCTATAACTATAAACTATATACGCCGCCATATTGGCCTCGGCTGCTCTGACGTCACTGTCACGCGACATGCGACACAGAGACCAAAAAAATTGAGACGATGTAATAAAAGTTTCACTTTCAAAACAAGAAAGTAGGAGAATATATGCATACCTTACGAGTATAGCAATACTTTTTATAATATTACTCAGATAAAAAATAACTAAATGCACCGAATAGATGCCCAGAAGTTCGAATTTAGAGGTAGGATAAATCTATTTGAAGGAAACTATGCCGCTCTCTAAAAGCTGTCAAACCGCAGTGCTGGTTTTCCGTGATAGTTGTGATAGAGTCCGATGACACTTGGGACGTTTCAAGCTGACAGCTTAAGTTAGCTTTAACAAAGTTCTGGAATAGCTTTCAGGCAGTTTCCATTCTTTGGGGAACAAAATTAAATTACTAAACGCTTGCAAAAAAATGATAGTGGTGATATTAATTGAAAAAGTTGAAAATAAAAACGAAATGAAAATGAAATTTATTTATTTGCGGAATATGTGTGAAAATGAGATGTTACAAAAATATTTAAATAAGCACATTTTGGTGTGCAAATATTTTAAAATTTAAAAAAAAAATATTATTTAAATACATATACTTTAACTTTAAGCCAATTATTTATATTTATAACTGGTTTAATTATTTATTACCAAACAATTTAAAACTATAATTATATTTTACCCTATCTACCGTAAACTATCGCCGTTTTCAAACCTAACCAGTGAGGAGAATAAACGGCGAAACAACCATATCTTTAATTATATTTGGTTATTAATTATTACAATTATGTTATTATAAATTCTTTACTAAATATGTAGTATAATACAGATCAGAGTTTCTGCAAGTTAGTCTTAGTATAAATTGGTAGGTGCTTTGATTTTAATTTGAATTAAGCAGATGAGAGCATAAGACTCACATAACTTTTAGTAAAACTTTATTTCCAGAGGGGTAAATAAATCAGATTTAATAAAACCTATCTGAAGTAACAAATCAATACCTCAGACATTTATTTAATCCTTATCTAAATGACAGACATGTAGTCTGGAAAGAAGGCGGTGTGGTAAAAAAGGTTTGGAAAATTAATTCTTTTCCACTATTACATTTATGTTTAAAGCGTCACTTTCTACGTTCACGGTGATTAATACTTTTATTGTTTGTTCTAAATTCTAATACCTATAATTAAAACAGGCTTCTGTTTTTAGGATGATTTATTTTGTCTAGTATTAAATGCATTTTTATATTTTTAAGAGCACCATTACACAGTATTCCCCTAAATCTTGTTCCATACTCGAGGGCTGCCTGGAAGAGATCGCAGATTTGGCGATAAGGCCGCCTTTGTGTATCATATAATTTAAGGTTTATTTGATGTATTTGTAATTTCTCTGTATTTGGTGCATAATAAACTGTTATTGTGCTGTTTTCTCATTCCGTAATTTAAAGGCTAATTTAAAGTTTATGTATTAGCTTGCAAAAAATGTAAACACATCGTGTTGTATACGCATATCTTGTAGAGTGAAGTACTCATAAAATGTTTTCAATTTCAGTTAAATTTCAAGCAACTCATGTCTTAAGGACTTTTGTCGTTCTAGGCTTAGTAGAAGTACTTACTTACGTACTTTCGTAGTTTACTGACTGAAGTATCGATAAGCCTGAACCAAATAGTAAATAACTAGAAATATATTTTATAATGAAACAATGGAAGTGTATAAATAATAGTAATAAGTGTATAAATATCGCCTCTGTGGCCTAGCGGTCCGGGTGTTGGACTTGACTGCATGAGGTCCCGGGTTCGAGTCCCGGGTCAGCCAACAAAAAGAAAATTGGATTTTTTCAATTTTCTAATAAAAAAAAATGTTGGTCGGGATTGGAAATGTGCCCGGTTGGCGATAGGCTTGCCACCTATCACATTGTGGGACTTAGTATCTTCGGCTAGTCGTGGGTGCCTTGATTGGACCTCTGCCTACATCTTCGGGGATATGGGCGTGAAGATACTTTTTTTTTCTTTTTATATTTTAGAATGAAATAATGGAAGTGTAGTAAATAAGCAAAACACTGATACCAATTTTCTAACGAAAGTACACAAAAAGTATTTTTCCCTGTCTTAGTCCAGGCTCCTTTGCAGAATAGGCCACCTGCCTTCCTGCCAGGCGGTTCGTAAAAAGCAAGCACAGGCTTACTGTCACTAACACCATTACATCTGACTAGGTGGTAGGGTTTCGTAGCGATTCACTCGGATTGGTACCACCGCCTTACCTATTCCTGCCGCCATAAAGTCATGACGTGTTCCGGTTTGGAGCGTAAGGTAGCCGATAAACTTACTTTTGCTTGAGACCTAACATCCCGGCCTCAGGTTGGCAACGCACCATTACTACCTTGGTTGTCTATAGGCAGCGTGAATTTCTTACCGTCAGGAAATACGTCTGCTTGTTTGTCTTCCAATATCATAAAAAATGTAATATTCAGAATGACTTAAAAATCACCCTTCGTATCTTGACTAAAATTATATTTAACCATTGCTGAATTATTGCCTTTCAATATGAGAATCATTAAAATCCATTAAACATAATCTATAAGAAACGCTTAACACAAAGCAGAGGTGAATATGTAATTTTCTCCATTTTGTGACCGGTTACAATGAAATAATAAAATGAAATTCACTAAATTCTAAATCTTAACTGTTTTTTTTTTCAATTAAAATGAAAGACTAAATTCCTGTACTAGGACCAAATATGTGTTCCTTTGAAACCCACACGAGTCAAACGGTTATGAGAAATTGTAAGGAAAGAATTTTGCAGAACGGAATTTTTTACTTTAATAAAAAATCCAACATCGTAAAAGACAACATGTTACTACAAGATTTTATTGAAGAAAAGTAAACTGAATTTATATAAAACTTTGTTGCAAAACCACACAGGAATTAATCATACATTTTTGTCAATTATATTTTTATTTTAAAATTCTAGCGCTTGGAATTAGATTGGGTACTGAATCTTTTCCATATTTTCTTTTTTTTTTGAAGATTTAAAATATTAAAGAAATATTGTTTAGAGATAAAACGTTATTCTATATTTTCTTTTTTTTTTGAAGATTTAAAATATTAAAGAAATATTGTTTAGAGATAAAACGTTATAACTTCTGCCCCGTGATGGCCCGGGCTCGTTGTGCAGAATCCTAGTTATCTTCCTTCCTGCCAGGCAGCTCGTAAAAGGCGAGCATTGGCTTACCGTCACTATCACCGTGACATCTGACTAGATGGTCGAGTTTCGCAGCGACTCGCCCGGATTACTACCACCGCCTTTACTATTCATGCCGCTATGTAATGTCAGCGATTGCTGTTGACAACTTCCGGTTCCTAGGATAAGGTAGCCCGTAAATTTATTTTACTCGAGGCCTAACATCCCGGCCTAACGTTGACAACGCACCTTTACCAACTTTGGTGTCTCTAGACGGTGTGAATTTCATATCATGAGGAAATCCGTCTGCTTGTTGGCTTGGCCTTCCGATGTCATAAAAAGTATCTACCTATTTAACCTACGTTCACCCCTGAAAAGCCACCTGACATAGAAACAAATGGTTAAACCTGATGCTTGAATTTCGAAGATCTTGCGTAGGTAAGTTTACCAATTATCTTCTTATCAAATAGGAAGACTACAGACGCGACTACTGACAACCACACATTTGAGGAACATTTTGTGTTTCTGAAAGTTTGCCTCGGCCACTGTACCTCGGTGTATGAAACACTAAAATAAACATTTCCACGGTCTCCGTGATTCATAGCCTCGTTTAGAGAACTGATGGTTTAATAGTTCCACTTAATTATAACAGGAATGTTTAATGTTTGTTTTCAAGGACAAAGGAATATTATCAATTAACAAGATTTTACGCGATAATGAGGTCCTGTCTGTTGTATTTACATTTCAATTTGCTTTACTGAAACTTGCGTTTGGATTTGCCGGCGTTTAAAATGTTTTTTTCCCATCATTTCCGGTTGGCAAGTTTTTTGTTTTATTTGCTTGAATCCTATTACGTTTTCCATTTTCAGAAATTGTTACATATGCGTTCACAACATAATTTACACACAAACATAATTTTATGTTGCCTGTACAATACTGCAATTTTTTTTATTTAGTCATTTGTATGCAAAATAATGTACTAAAAAAACAATAAACTTCATTTTTTAAGAATGAAAAAAGCAGGGGTTTTTATTCAGAAATTCGTAAAACCTTTGGTGAGAAAGATATTATTTTAAAGTTTAAACTAATGACTAGTATAAACACATACTTATCTGTAAATACTAAACACCAAGAGTCTCCGTAATTTTTACTGATTGTCATTAAACCACACTTATTATAAATGATATTCTTATAATAACCGAAAACAAATACAATAATCAGCATTAATTTTGAAAGGTCAATATTTGGCGATAAATATTTAATGAATACCAATTTATAAATACATTTAATTACATTCGATCGTCAATTAATTACAATTATCAATTTAAAGCGCTTTTAACGCTGAAAACGTTTATATCAAAAACACAAGGGTGTAATATGTTTTCCTATAAAGTATGAATCAAATGAATTATTGTTCACTGAGGAATTTACGATTAATGGGACTGTAGTTGCGGATTTCATTTACATAAGTAATTCGCATAAACGTTGATTCTCGATTGAGTATAAACTTAATACAACGTATATAAATCTTTATTGTGTACTAGCCGACCTGGCGAACTTGTACCGCTTGATAGGTCAGTCATTTAGGATAGGTTGATAGGAAAGTCAGTATGGAAAAAAATCTAAATAATGTATATTCCCACTTTCCCTGCAATTTCCCTAGTTTTTCTTTTTGCTTTGGTCTTCGATTAATGACATAACAAATTTCACTAAAATCGATCTGGTGGTTTAGTCGTGATAGCATTACAAATAGGCTACACGTTTAAAATATTTATATAAATGTTTATTATAAACTTATAAATAATGGCTGCCCATCCGAACCCACGCGGGTTAACACTCGCGTGTGACTAGTTACTACTAAATAGTTACGGACATACTCACCAAGTTTAGTAGACTCCGACACTTACTATTGGATCCCGCCGATCCGATAATGATAGCTAACGTGAGCTTAACTCCCGATCCCAACAAAACAAGCAACGGCACTCGTAACACCAAACTACAACACTACACTGTCGCCTATGGTCTTGGCGACAAAGAACTCTTTTCCACCCGGCACCTAACGCCGAGTGACGAGCCGCAACTCCTCCAATGGACCCACCCAGTAACCAGGCAACAGCACCACATCGAGATACGGTCTAACGGGAGACAGCCCTTTGTTGCTGGCGTTGTAGGGAACAGTCCAATCCATTTAAATAATGATATCTCGGGACCGTTTTTTACTCATGTGCTCGGGATGTGCACTCTGCTTGGACTACAAAGTTCTGTAAAGTTGTGAAAACCCCGAGTTTGGTAACAAGATAGACACTGATTTTTTTTTATTATAAATCTTAAAGCATTCCAAGGTATTTCCTGGTATTTCTTTATTACACTGTAATACTGACTATAATATCAACTTAACTTTACTCTTACTTTAGTCTTTGTTTATTAATATGGTAGTTAAGTAATCATCGACTTGTTTTATTTTCAATCCTTTATAAATATATTTTGAAGATATTAAGTTATAATATATCTATTATTTTTCAATAAAAGAACAGTGAGTTGAAGATGTTAAAAAAATGGTGTAGTCGACTATTTTAAAATTTTTAGATTTTTTATCTGTCTGTGTGCTCGTATCGTGACTGCGATTCATACAGAAACTATTGAATTGATACTTTTATACAGCTTACTAAAGAGGTTCTTGGGGAACGGTGGAAAAATAAATAATATAAATTGTACTATTATTCTGTTAGACTCAGTTGCAGAGTTTTGGCGCCATCGAGAGAAAAGATGGTCAAAGTTTTTTCATAATCATTGAACTTCGTTTTGATATTGAGTGAAATTAGTCAATTTTGGTGGCATTTTGTACAATTTTTTTCAGTGAAAGTGCACAAATGAAATAATCATGAAAAAATTAGCGTGTCGTGTATTTCCTCGTTGCCGCCAAATCTCATTACAAGAGCTTGAGTAATGAGGCCGCCGCTTTACCCAAGAGCCTGACATAATTTGCCGACGACTTATGACTGATGACTAATTATAATTAATTAAAATTGATATATAATTTGATGCAGATTTCTACTTGACTAATGGCAAAATCCTAACGTGAGGGCCAAAATCTAAAGAAAGAAGAAGAAGACTCAGTTCCATTTAATTTGCTTTTTTTTGTTTTGAAGTACACTTTTTACAGTTTGTTCCGTACTTTTTTCCATGTCATAAGTTTTGTAGTTTAGAAATCAAAGACATAACAATACTCAGTATAAATTGCCGAAATAACTTGAAATCAGGAACTTAGACAAATATTTGAACGAACGGGTCATCTCACATATTCATTATTATACATCTTTACGCCAAGTAATCTTGCAGGATTGAGCGTGCGACGCGCGTGAAGATATGCTAAGTCCGTTATACGGTGGGCAGAGAGTATTGAGCACCCAGTGCAAACGATGTTTACCGGGTCTTCTAGTTTTAATGAAATACTTAATATTATGCTTATTCAAAATATACATGTACACAAAGATGGACTTAATGCTAACGTCATCTATTGGGCACTCTAATTCTGTTTGAAAAGTAGTTTAAAGGTTTTTTTATTTTTTTAGCAGTCTAAAAATCTTCAATCTAAAAGATTTTATAATAATAATACGCAATGCTAGCTTATTATTAAAGAAAAGGCTTTCTTATTTGCTATTTATGCCACTAAAAACAAGTCTCAACAAATTAATTTGACAGATCTGTATTTGAGTACAAAATTTTGCTTGCGGTTACACAAAAACATATAAAAATGACTTATAATTCAACAAAGACCTTTAAAACAATATAAGGAAAACTTCTTTGTTCCATAATTTATCACAGAGCAGTGAAACAATTGTTTGAACAGCAAGAAAAGAAAATGCTTTACTTGCATAAAACAATGGTGCAAGCTGATTATGGCTCAAAGTAAACAATATTTCACTTAAAGCACAATCATACTAACGTTTCTTTAAGTCCTTTAATTGAAGTTGTTTAGTTGAATCAAAGTAGCAACTGTCTTTGTGGTTCTGGAACAAGTTTTATTTAACAACTATTTTGTTAAAAAGTATCTTCACGCCCATATCCCCGAAGAGGTAGGCAGAGGTACAACCAAGGCACCCACGACTAGCCGAAGATACTAAGTCCCACAATGTGATAGGTGGCAAGCCTATCGCCAACCGGGCACAATTCCAATCCCGACCAACATTTTTTTATTAGAAAATTGGAAAAATCCAATTTTATTTATGTTGGCCGACCCGGGATTCGAACCCAGGACCTCTTGCAGTCAAGTCCAACACCCGGACCGCTAGACCACAGAGGCGATACTATTTTGTTAAATATTACAATATTCATTTTCTTATATACAAAACTTAATTTCTGTTTCATTTAGTCTTTTCATTGCGTACGAACGAATGAAACACACACATACATATATATCTTCACACCATGTCCCATACGGGCTAAGAAGAGTGTATCGAGTGCCAGATATCACGATACTCGCAGACCTGTCCGGTTTCCTTCACATTTATTACCCTTATCATACAAACACGGCGGTTTTGCAGACTCTTGGCACCATTCTCGAATAATATCCGAGCGATTTGATCGTGGATGGTCAACCTAGGTCTCCTCGGGTACCTACGTCCATCCACGTTTGCATTGTATATCTGTTCTGTCAGTCTTTTCCACATGTCCGAACTAGCGGACCTAACCTTTCTCATTTTAATCCTGTTGAGGTCCAACTATTTCTTGGATATCCGAGTTACGAATGCGGATGGAAAAATTTTGATTATTATTACTTTTTTGTTGCGTTACTGACTGTCAGGATGTGGTTCTTATATAAAAAAAAGTTTGTAAGGTTAGCTAAAATGAAATAATTCAATATAAGACACGACAACGTCCATCAGTTCAGGTAGTTATAAATAAAAAAAATAATAAACAATTGTATTGAAGTTTTACTTCTTTTGACGCGATTATAAAAAAAATATGCGACTGAATTTTAAACACACCTACAGCAATAGTTTAAAATCAATTGGTAAACAGATAAAACGACAGCAGTTAGTTGGTAAACTTTTTCATTGATTTTGTATATAGTTTTATTAATACAGATGTTTGTTATTTTCGCATTACTAAACCAAAGCCGTCGTATTCATGAACAGGGACTAGAGTAAGAGTAAAATTCAGTTGATATTGACTGTATCACATTGTAATAAGGACTATGATACCAGGTTGAGCCTTTGAGTATTTTATTCCTCGTTTATTAATAAGACGGAAGAAGTTTAACTTCTTACATGCGTACGTAAGTACATACGCACTGTACTTTTAGACATTTTTCTTCACCACTGGTACCACTTAAGATTACTGTCTCTGTCTCAAAGATTACTGTGTATAGCTTCTTTTTGATTTTGTGCCAACAAGTTTTATACTATTTCAAATATACTAAACCAAAGCAATCTTATTCATGAACAGGGACTAGAGTAAGAGTAAAATTCAGTTGATACTGTAGCCTGTATCACATTGTAATAAGGACTATGATACCAGGTTGAGCCTTTGAGTATTTTATTCCTCGTTAATAATAAGACGGAAGAAGTTTAACTTCTTACAAGCGCACTGTACTTTTAGACATTTTTCTTCACCACTGGTACCACTTAAGAATACTGTCTCTGTCTCAAACAACAACTGGCGAGCGTGTATAGCTTCTTTTTGATTTTGTGCCAATAAGTTTTATCGCCTCTGTGGTCTAGCGGTCCGGGTGTTGGACTTGACTGCATGATGTCCCAGGTTCGATTCCCGGGTCGGCCAACACAAAGAAAAATTGGATTTTTCCAATTTTCTAATAAAAAAATGTTGGTCGGGATTGGAAATGTGCCCTATTGGCGATAGGCTTGCCACCTATCACATTGTGGGACTTAGTGTCTTCGGCTAGTCGTGGGTGCCTTGGTTGTACCTCTGCCTACCTCTTCGGGGTTATCGGCGGGAAGATACTTTTTAAGTTTTATACTATTTCAAATATACGTAACACACACGTAATCCAAATAATCAGCTAGTGCAAATAAATGGCTGTGTGTTACCTTATTGGCCAAAACCACTCAGCGTGCCTTTCCTCGATGTGTCATTTATAAGCCACTTCTCCAGTAATGTTTTATCATGTTTCACGAGACCGAAAACCTTTTTTTGGTTATTGCCAACTATATTTTCAACTTTGATGGACATGAGAAAGTTTTTTGGTAATAAATTTTTACGCTCGATTACTAAAATAGTTGACGTTGAGTAAGAAGTGGGTTTAGTCTTGTTTTAAAAGCTTCGTTGGAGTCACATGCATAATTTTTAATAGGAAGACATTTGTGATGTAAAAAAGATATTTTTTGAATGTTAGTATGAGTCGCCTCTGTGGTCTAACGGTTCAGTTGTTGGACTTGACTGCATGATGTCCCGGGTTCGAATCTCGGGTCGGGCAACAAAAAGAAAATTTGGTTTTTCCAAATTTTCTAATAAGAAAAAAATGTTTCTCGGGATAGGATATGTGCCCTGTTGGCGATAGGCTTGCCACCTATCACATTATGGGACTTAGTATCTTCGGCTAGTCGTGGGTGCCCTGGTTGTGCCTCTGCCTACCTCTTCGGGGATATGGGCGTGAAGATACTTACTTACTTAGTATGAGTCATACCAAAAATTACTCTCTAACTAACAACGCCATCACGATTGTGTTCGCTAAGTAGTTGAATTTTCTAACATAAGAAAAAAATTATCACTAACCGCTTCATCAAATATATTTAACACATTATTTTAGAGTATTTTTTAGGACAAGACAGCTAATTATCACACGGCTTTTTTTTTATATACAAGAGGAGGCAAACGAGCAAGTGGGTCACCCTATAAAAGTGATCACCGCCGCCCAGCTGTACACTAACCGTGTCTCTGGCAACCGGGGTCTACAGACGCCTACGTAGTATAGGTCCCTTTAATGTGACTGGAGTTTTCGGTTTAATATGCAAAAATATACGAGTTACTCTTAACCTTAGACGAGATTACGGCGATCGTATTAGGCAAGCCGATGGATCATAAGCAACTAGCTGCACAGTACTCTGCTAGATTGATTTATCTTTCAAAGGAAACGCCATTTTATCTGTTAATTCTTCTAAATACGTTTTAATTAGAGTTGTATTTGAGTGTACAATACAATACAATACAAAAAATATTTATTTTCCCTCAAAATACAAATATTCAAAACTATGTTTTTCTTTACACTAACTTATTAACTAGGAACAACAAAATTAAAAAATAAATAGATAAATACTAACAATATTTTCTAATTTACCCTTATACTGACACATAAGACTTTATTTCGTCATTTTCACCCGACCGCATCAATGTATGACGGTATTTGTATAAATTAACCGCTCTGCTCTACTCTGCTAGATTGATTTATCTTTCAAAGGAAACGCCATTTTATCCGTTAATTCTTCTAAATACGTTTTAATTAGAATTGTATTTGAGTGTACAATACAATACAATACAAAAAATATTTATTTTCCCTCAAAATACAAATATTCAAAACTATGTTTTTCTTTACACTAACTTATTAACTAGGAACAACAAAATTAAAAAATAAATAGATAAATACTAACAATATTTTCTAATTTACCCTTATACTGACACATAAGACTTTATTTCGTCATTTTCACCCGACCGCATCAATGTATGACGGTATTTGTAAAAATAAACCGCTCTGCTCTACTCTGCTAGATTGATTTATCTTTCAAAGGAAACGCCATTTTATCTGTTAATTCTTCTAAATACATTTTAATTAGAATTGTATTTGAGTGTACAATACAATACAATACAAAAAATATTTATTTTCCCTCAAAATACAAATATTCAAAACTATGTTTTTCTTTACACTAACTTTTTAACTAGGAACAACAAAATTAAAAAATAAATAGATAAATACTAACAATATTTTCTAATTTACCCTTGAACTGACACATAAGACTTTATTTCGTCATTTTCACCCGACCGCATCAATGTATGACGGTATTTGTAAAAATAAACCGCTCTGCTCTACTCTGCTAGATTGATTTATCTTTCAAAGGAAACTCCATTTTATCTGTTAATTCTTCTAAATACGTTTTAATTAGAATTGTATTTGAGTGTAAATATAAAACAAAAGGTCTTTTGATAAATCGTTTAGCTTTAACTTGATCCTACAAAGTTCCTTTGTTCCGATGTCGTTGGCTTGTTTATAAACAACTCTGTAAGGCTTTGATTTATTCAATCAACGAAGTAGGCAGAGAAAATTAAAAGTAAATATTTTACCGCGTAATTAATTTCGTAGGGGTTAGCGCGCACTAGCGGTTTATGCTTGGCGGGGTCGTTTGGATAATTTTGAATGATGTAATTTTAAAAGAAACAGTTTTAATTTAAATAGCTCGTTGTTATTCTACATTATAACTAGTATCCGGCAAATCGTACCGCTTGACAGTAAGAGCTACTGACGGTTTACACGGATTTTAAAGCATTATTTTTCTCATATTTCCTGCAACGCTTTTGGTTTTTTAAGAAACTTATCCTAAAAATAATACATAAAACAAAAAAGGGTTTACAATATCGGGCCATCCAATTACGTGTGTTGCAATATTTGTGATGACTACGAAAAACAACGATTCATTTTTTTATATATAACGATAATGTTTAGCGACATGTAATTTACAAATTAGGTATCTCCGTATGAGCCTCAAAAGGAGATAACAGATATAAAGTTGGCTTGTTTTCATGGCATTAAGTAGCGAACAAGCAAACGACTCTATGTTCAGAGAAAACCGGTACCTATAAATACTATGGATGTCATAAGTGTGTCTCGCTCCTGCGGCTGAGCCATCGTTCACATATTGCTCAACGTATTTGAATTGTTTTGCTTTAGATAAGTTTTGTTTCTGTAGCTGACCCAGCAGACTTCGTAACGCCATCATTTGGTGACATACTGACAGCACCGCCATCTATCGGGTCCAATTGTGTTCAAACCATCCAGGAACCTATTCAAATCGGTCCAGCTGATTAGGTGGAGTAAATTGACAGACATACGTACAGAAGAATTACGTATATTAAAATTAAAGCGACGGATTCTATTTAACAGACTCTTGGCTTAGCCAAGTATTTTTTTGTTATAAATTTTAAATAACGAAAAATTTCGCCCCAGACAACATTGAATTAATTAATTTTACCCTTACATCACAAATCGACGAATGCTTGAATCATTTGAGCTACAAAGGATTCAAGTCCAGAGACGAAATTTTTAATTAATTTTTTTTTCAGATTTGTGTATTTACAGGACATTTTTTTAGGTTCAGAGAATTGTGTTTTCAATTTTTAATTTTTTATTTACGGATTTCCTGATGCTAAGAAATTGACGCCGCCTAGAGACACTAAAGTTGGTAATGATGCGTTGTCAATCTGAGGCCGGGATCTTAGACCTCGAACAAAACTAAGTTTACCGGTTACCGTATCCTCGTACCGGAACACGTCAAGGGCAAGCACTGACGTTGAGGCGGCAGGAATAGGTAAGGCGATGGTACTAATACCGGCGAGCCGCTACAACAACATAGTCAGATGTCCTGGTGTTAGTGACGGTAAGCCTATGCTCGCCTTTTACGAGCTGCCTGGCAGGAAGGCAGATGGTCTATTCTGAAAATTCATGGGATTGAGACGGGGTTGTTTTGAACAGATACTAAAAACGCATATTTATTTTTTAAGTAACCAAATCAACCTTTAAATTCAAAATCCACTTTGAACACGTGTAACCCTTTAATGTAAAAAAATTTAAAATAAATATTTTAAATCTTTTAAAATATCTTCGGAAGTATAATCTTTATAGTTCGTTCTGAGCGCAATCTACTAGAAATACAAGATCCAAAATTTTGAATACATTCAGAAGGAAAAGCTTTAGCTTTTACCGTAAAAAATTAACCCTGAAAATTGCTTGAAAAACTGAGTGGAAAGAAAAATTTAAAACGACTTTGTTGCTGTAAACTCGTTAAGTTCCACACGATTTGTTATTTAAAAATTTGAATATTAAAAGAGGAAAATTTGCATAAACATATTCATTTGATTTTTAATACATCGCAAATAATACGTTATTTTAAACACATATTGAAAGCCATAAATGAATAGCTATGGTGAGTCAATCTCTAAATCTATAGACCAGTGTTGACTTTTTATACGAGCATAAATACCTAGTTTTGAAACACAAGCTCAATAGGCGCCATGCAGCTCACGTAGTGGAATATCCAAACAAAATATATTTTGGGTTTGGCACCAGATTCTAAGGATTCTACTTATGACAATCTATTTTTTCTAATTATTCCTGGCCCTTGACAAGTAAGTGACAACAAGTTCACAAGAATAATTAAAAAAAATAAACGCGTATTCCTTTACGAAATTTATTACAAACAAAGCTTTCCTCTTTATGTTAATAATGCATACGTAGAATGTATTATCGTTGAGAGGGAAAACCTTACTTTTTTTCTCTTTTATGTCACATACATTTTTATAATATTCTGTCAAAATCTAATAATACAGATACATGCAAATCTTATCAAAATTTCGCCTGAATATATTAACATTGTTTCAGAAGAATTTAATCAAAGTTGTTGTTTCAGACTTGCCGCGGTTCGTCGGTCCAGGGTCGAACGTGACTGTGGCAGTAGGCAGAGACGCCGCCCTCACTTGTAGAGTCGACGACTTGCAAAGTTTTAAGGTAATTGAATTTGGACAACTCCAGAGATAATTATTATTGAAAATAATTGAGTTAAGTTACAAAGGAATAACTTTTCAACTTCATTTTTTTATATAATTGGTGATAATTATATGTATCTGGTGCTAGAGTATAGTAACTTGTCCAAGTGCGAATCCACTGCCTTACCTATTCCTTCCACCGAAATTGTAATGATGTTATTGTAATATTTGTATATATAGTGTAACCGGTAGACTTAAGTAATAGGCCTTGAATCCCGGCCACAGAACTGCAACGCACATATAAAATCTGTGGCTTCGGTATGCCACAATTGTCTCCTAGCATCAGTGGGGTTACTCTTAAATCACGATTATTAGAATAATGGAAATTGAAATCAGATATTATGTCATCTTAGGTACTCTGGTACACAATACTAGCGAATTACTAACATTTAGTTAATAATAAACAATAAATCATTTTAACGGATTCGTTGAATTTTGTTGGAATCAAATGTGCTTAATCAGCTAGTTTAACATACATACATACCTTCACGCCAAGTGCCTTCGGGATAGGCAGAGAGTATCGAGTGACAGATCTTACGATCTTGACAAACCTGTCTGGCTTCCTTTACCTTCTTTACCCTTTTCATACAAACCCGCCGGTTTCGAATACTCTTGTCACCACCCTCGGAAAATATCCGATTGATCTGATCGTAGAATATCAGCCTTGGTCTCCCCGGGTACCTACATCCATCCACATTCGCATTGTATATCTGCTTTGTCAATCTTTCATCTGTCATTCTTTCCACTTGTCTGAACCAGCGAAGCACGCCTTTTCGCGTTTTAACACCAACACTTTCTTACAATCCCACTCTTTCTCGGATCTCATTGTCACGAATGTGGTCAGCGAGCGTTACACCACAGATTTTCCGTAGCGCTGTCATTTCGACCGCATTTATCCTACTTTCATGCTTTTTCTGATATGTCAGAAGCACAGAATTATGCAAGGCGAGTCTAGCTTTTAGACTCAAAACCTCGCTTTGAAATAGCTTACCCAACGCTCCATTCACACTATTCTCTAATGACATAGACTGCACAGCACGCAGCAAGAACATGTCTATCCCATAATCTGGCAAAATGTCCCAAAGTTCCTTACGTACAACCCTGTCAAACGCTTTTTCGAGATCCACAAATCCGCAGAAAACCTTCTGACCCACAGCCAGATGCTTCTCTACAATGTTGCGGAGCAAAAAAAATTAATCCATACATCCTCTTTCAGACCTGAAACCACCTTGAGCCTCCCACAATGTTCCATCGGATATCCCTTGCTAGTTTAAGAGTACCTAAAATAACACATTCGAATTAAAATTCCAATATGTGAAAAATTGAGATTCAAGAGTAACCCTCCTGATCCGTGTATTTAACCTTCGTGTTCGCTCTCTTAACATATAAAAACTGTTACCAAGGAATACAAAGTACAAAGTTGTGAAGCATATATTTTGCACTCATGAATTTTCAAACTTAACTTATTTCTCCCTCCATCACATAGTTTGATCCTTGAACCATAGTACGTGTTTGGCAATTTTGGTATGTGTCAGATCTAATATTTATAACAATATAAGTTTTAGCAAAAATGTTACATTAATAACTCTTTCAAATTTTATCCAGTAGTAAAACTGGAGAATACTTTTTGAAATAAACACTTCCCTCAAAGACCGGTTCTAAGGCTTTTTTTCCCATTGTGACTAAAGAAATATAATAATATTTTACTACCATACAACTTACACCATTCCGGCACGAGAGTAGGCAGATTTGCTGCTTTTATGGCAATTTACGGAGTGCGTGATATTCGAGTAGGTGCTTGAAGTGAATGTCAAGCGGTTATCCATTTTATGATATCATTTATTTATTCACTCTTTTCTTAGACCGAGCTTTTGTTTTATCACTCAGTCTTACTTCCTTACCCGTTGTTTTTGGTTGCTGTTTTTTATTATTAGTAAATAAAGAGTATTAATATAATATAATAGTCAGCAAGTGGCACTTTTTCAGATTGAAAATACAAACACAGTCTTTTGACAACATAGACGTTGCTATCAATGCGTCTCTATTTCTAATGGTTTGGGACAACCTTGACAAACCTCACCTGGTCAGCTTGGTGTACAGCAGCCTAACACTGGTGGTCATGTTGGTAATTTAAAGGCTAAATAAATCGTTTCCAATTTTAATCTACTTTCACACACCAGATATCAGGTAAAAATGCAGTTGGCCTATTCTACAAAAAAGAACCGCACGAAAAAGTCTTGTACTGTATGCGTTTTTGTATTATAGTGTTTTTCGAATGATGTCCTACTTTAGGATGAAGAAGATGATTCATATTCTTTAAAATTTATTTATATATATATTTCTTTAAAATTTATAGAAAATTTATCCCAAGCACAGGGCAAGTGCTAAAATAAAAATATGATTCATATAATTAGAACTAATTTTTTTTTCGAGGCAATCCACTTACCACTACACTGTGTCTTGTTACAAAAAAAATATTACGTGTTAAGGCAATTAAACATCTCTGTGGTCTAGTGTTCCAGTATTGGCGTCGACTACATGAGACTACGGTTTTGATTACAGGGTCGGCCAACTCAAAGTGATTTTTTTCAATGTTCTAATGTAATGTAATAGAACAACATTTCCCGAGATTGGATAACTGACAGTTGGAGATAAATTAGGTGTTTACATTGGCGATTTGAACGTTCTCCTCGCTGTCAACCAGGCGTCAACTTAACGTATGCACGGAACCTAACAGTATCAGCAGCTCTTGTACACCAACTTGGCTACAACTAAACGACACCGCGCTTACGGCTCGCCGACCGCGAGCACCTTCCGAGGCGTGGCTATTACGTTTCATATGGAGTGGAGTTTCATACAAACAATAAGAACAGCTTGAGGCGATACGGTGACGATCCCTTTCCGAGTTAATATGTGTGTTGAGACCTTTAAAGTCGAATGCTTTTTTTTATTATAATATATTTATTTAATCAAAGAACCATGTGTGTTATCGTTTGTTATCAATGCGCTTTGCCCTCTCATAAGTAGTTTATTATATTAGTATAAAAACATTTCGACGGGAATCAACAAAATCTTTCAAGATGGTTTGGACTGCCCCATCGGAGTGGAATGTTCTTTTGTACAAGGTTATCCAAATTTAGAATTGGAGCATGGTCCGGAGAGTATGATGGAAGCTTTTGATAATCCAATTGAAGCTCTCCTAATATTGTAGACGTACGTAAAGCAGCAGTGGCTCAGCGGAACTGACCAACCTCGGTTCTTTGTCAGCTAGTTTTTCAATCACAGTTCGCAATTTCAGATAGTAAACGTCATCCGCCCAGATAATTAAAAATATATTTAAAACCAGTACGTTATTAACGGTGAAATCGTAATGTTAATACATGAATAAAAATAAAGAAGTTGAACATATGACCCTTTACTTTATACGAATTCGTTTAAAATGATAATTGGTTCTAATATCAACATGTTATTTTTTGCAATTGTGACACGGTTTAAAATATCGTTTTTATTTTATTCTGTTTTAATACAGCATACATTACAGCAAATAGTTTTTTTTATGTTATTGGAAGGCAAGCAAGCAGACTGATTTCCTGATGGTAAGAAATTCACGACGCCTGAGACCGGGATGTTAAGGCTCGAGCAAAAATAAGTTTACCAGTTACCTTATCCTCCAAACATGAACACGTCATGACGTTATGGCGGCAGGAATAGATAAAGCGGTGGTACCAATCCGGGTGAGTCGCTGCAAAACTCTACTACCTAATCAGATGTCACGGTGTTAGTGACGGTAAGACTATGCTCTCCTTCGACGAGCTATCTGGCAGGAAGACAGATGGTCTTTTCTGCAAAGGAGCTCGAACCAACACGGGGAAACAAAAGTTATCTAAGTTTAGAAGTTGGAGGCGGGAACACATTTTGTGTTGTTTTCGAATGACTGACCTTGCGAAAAATCGATTTCAGTAACTTCAATGTCATTTTGAAGAATTATCTGTAAATGCTTGCTAAAGTAGAATTTATGATTGTTTTTTCAATTCTGCTTATTACCCTATTTTTTGTTTAAAAATCTCAAAGCAATTCATAGAAAACATCCAAAGTTTCATCTGTAGTTGTTCAAGTTTAAACTGTACTAATAGTTAGGGAATAAAGTAGCTGTTATATACGGACGGACGGACAGACAATCTGCAAAGGTATAGTTTTTGCACATCGGTTACAGAACCCTAAAAGCATTTGTTTAAAATATAAAAAATAACAGTTATTTTTAGATTTAGTATACGTAATATTTAGAAAAATGGACATATTGCATGTCGTTAAATAAGTATTTGTTTTAAGTATTAATTTAACTGCAAAGCAAGCAATAATAATGACACAGCATTAATATGGGGAGCTTAAAAAACCATGACGTGGAATATTTGGCAAAAAACGTCGCAGAAATAAAATCATTAATCACGGCTAAGCCAAACAATTCCGACTCCAGTAATTTATAACAACAGTGACCTCTGTGCCGTGACTTGACAATTATAGAGATCCCTATCACTGTTTTTGTCCTGGACTTTCCTGTTTCATACATTTTATACTGACTTGCTTGTCCAATAGAGAATGAGAACGAAAAATAAGATATTTTAGTGGAAACTAGATGTGTTTGATGAATATGTTAAAAAAACATTAAGGGGCCATGTATGCTAAAATACGTCAGCAATATACTGTTTTTTCATACAAAGCAATTATGGATCTTGGCAACAGAAATACACAAGATTAACATTAATATGCTTTATAAGACTAATGTTTCCAAAACATGATTCTTTTCACTTTGCTCGATAGAAAAAAATCAAAAAGTTAACCCTTTTTTGAAAGCAAAACCCAACTGTCGACTTCAATTATGAAAATATCGATACCAGATTTAACATAAACATAGTACACATACACAACACATACACATATACAAACATAAGTATAATACCTAAAATATAACTGTTTCAGTTTTTATATTTTTTTTTTCAAATTACTTTTATAGTGCCAAAATTAGTGATTTGGCGCTTAAGACATTTACTTTAGAGCGCAATATTTCATAGTAATCATGGAACGGGGGAGTGCGCTGATTGGCTCTTCTGGCTGACTAAGTATGGGGCCTTAAATAATGTACTTACAATTCAGTATATTTAAAAATTTTAATTTAGTAAACAAAGAGGTGATTGTATCTCTTTAAAGCAAAATCTGCCTAATGACTTTAAGGTAGAGACAATTTAGTTATTTAATAATAACAAAGACTCTTAAATAACATATTAACGCTAATATTATAGTTTTAGTATAATATTCATTTTATTTATATTAAGATTAAAGTGTTTTGAAAGCTAAACACAAAATATATAAAACAAGTATTTTATTTCAATAATTGATGTATTTTTTTGCCTATACATATTTTCACGAAGCTGATCAAACTTGTAACCTAGTAGTTGGTGCCTTAATTTTTTTTTATCTTAACGTTAGTGAACATAAAAAGAAAATTACCTTTTTTGTGAGCACTTATAAAATATTAATATCAATTTGCATATTACAGGTTCTTCAGAGAGTAAGATGTAAAGATTTGAAGTAATAACTCTAAATAGGTTCAACTATCTAGATTTGAGATTTTAAAAAGTATCTTCATGTCCATATCCCAGAAGAGGAAGGCAGAGGCACAAACAAAGCTTCCACGACTAGCCGAAGACACTAAGTCCCACAATCACGCAAGCCCATCGCCAACCTGGCAAATTTTATAAAAATCTCAAAATTCATTTCACTATTTTGTACTTAGTATTTTAATATTTTTTTCTTTAAATCCGAAAACTTACATAATTTTGCAAATAATATCTGGTTGTCAGACATGTAAAACGAAAAAAAAATAAAGCATTTTCTGTTATTTGAAATTTACTTTGTTCTGAGTTTTAACCCTGCACATGAATGACTCTTGATGCTTGTAACATTTGCGGAGAGTACTTCACCGGTTAACCATTTGGTTACCAAAATTTCATATATTGTTATCAAATGTAAAAATGTTGATTTTTATTTCAAAAGGCTTGACTTCGATTTTATTTATAAATATATCATATCTCTAAAGAGGTCAGCAGAAGTACTAGCGGGGCATTCACGATTAGCCGAATACACTAAGATGCGATAAGTGACAAATCCATAGCCAAAAAGCACATATTGTATCCCGGGAAACCTTGTTTTTTATTAGAAAATTGAAAAATACATTTTCTTTGTTTCGGTCTTTCCGATACAGATCAAACTGGGGAAGTCAAAAAATCAAGTACAATAACGGACCGCTAGACCAAATAGGCGAGTTTACGCTACTATGTAACCGATACATTTTTTTATATACTTCGTCATTCCTATTCAGATAAAACTTACATTTTAAGTTAGCTCGAATTAAGATTACCAGTTTTCTCATTATAAGTGTTATTAACAATTTCAATTGCTTTTCTCGGTAATATTTTTAATGTTAACAAAAGGTTTTTACGATTTTAAAAACACAAAATTACTGCTACATTTCTCAGCGTACAGTGGAAAAAATTGAATAAATTACGCTGAAGTTAGCTACTAATATACAAGTATCTTCACACCCATATCCCCGAAAATGTAGGCAGAGCACAACCAGGGCACCCACGACTAGCCGAAGACACTAAGTCCCACAATGTGATAGGTGGCAAGCCTGTCGCCAACCGGGCACATGTCCAATCACGGACAACTTTACTTTTAATAGAAATTCGCAATTTCTATTTTTTTGTTGCTAGACCTAAATATAAATATAGATATGATATGATAATGCAGGTGTCTAGAAAAATTGTTTGTTGAAAATTCCTCTTAAGTTTATGATAATTCATATAAGATGCCAAGACAACGAAGTCGAGGTCGGGAGCTGGTATGAATTAAAAAATTAAGGTAGAAATGAAAATTGAATTTCTGTTGTAGGTGGCGTGGCTAAGAGTAGACACCCAGACTATTCTCACGATAGCGGGACACGTGATCACGAAGAACCATCGAATCAGCGTTCAGCATGGGGACGGGGCCTGGACCCTCGGTCTGCGGGATGTCAGCCCCTCAGACGGTGGCCGGTACATGTGCCAAGTCAACACCGAACCAATGATGAGCCAGACACATACACTACAAGTTGTCGGTAAGTTACTTCAACAGTATACTTACAAACTTCTGCTGCTTACATGAGACTGGCATATATATTGATCCTACATTTGCCAACTGACAAAAAATTGAGCCAGTCGTATGTTTAGACTGGGATTAAGCAAATTATAAGCAATTATACTCATGCATCCTACTTATGTTATAAATGCGAAAGTTTGAATGTTTGTTTATTTGTTACTCCTTCAAGCAAAAACTGAGAAATCTATTTTAATGAAATTGGGTACACAGATAGAGGGTAACTTGGATTAACACGCAGGATAGTTTTTATCACCAAAAATGTTCCTGTGGGACCATTAACCACGCGGGCAACGCCACCAGCAGCTAGTAGTGTACATACTTAAGTAAATACCGAAACACATTTAATAAACTCAAACTATCATAAATACAGACATTAACGATGATTACACAAGAGCTATTTCTGTCAATAATCGAACCTGACCTTAAATTGGTAATTAACGTTAATCAACGAGGCATTATGTACAGAATTAATAATGTAACTTATAATCAAATTTTAAAATCTAATTTGTTAGTTAACTATTGATACGTATCTATTTTATCAAGAACACTAAGTTTGGAAAAAACAACATTAAAATAATATTTTACGAGACAATTATGTCTTTACATAATGATTATTATAGAGTTTCTTGCTAAAATATCCATTCAAAATAAATCGGATAATATTCCCTTGAGTTTCACTCCAATATAAAAAGAAAATACCTATTAAGCTGCTATTACATTGGTATAAACAATAATTCGCAGGGACTCACCGGGATTGGTACTACCGCCTTACCTATTCCTGCCGCCATAATGTTATGACGTGTTCCGGTTTGGAGGGCTATGTAACCGGTAAACTTACTTTTGCTTGAGGCGTAACATCCTGGCCTCAGGTTGGCAACGCACTATTGCCACCTTTGGTGTCTCTGGGCGGCGTGAATTTCTTACCATCAGGAAATCCGTCTGCTTGTTTGCCTTCCAATATCATAAAAAAAAATAAAAAAATATATATATATCGATTATCAAACCCATATTTGTTATTGGCAAACACAAAACATTCAACATGTGTCGCATTATATTAATTATTCAAATAGCACAGAGTGTAAAACATACATATTATAAATATATATCATTATGAATATCGTCCGTATCGCCTGAAACTGGTAAAATCTCGTATTATATTTATTCAAATGGCACAGAGTGTAAAACATACATATAAATATATATCAATATGAATATCGTCCATATCGCCTGAAACTGGTAAAATCTCGTAATAATATAACGAGATCTAATAGCTAATATTTTTATAATCGGATATAATGAATTCGACTCCAACTTTCGTGGAAATACCAAAACCTGATTTTGTAAGTGATGTTGTAGCTCATTTGTGAGAATAAATAAACAGTAGAGATAATCAGATAAATATTGCGTTGACAAAACGCTCCAATTTCAACTTCAACTGGTCCGGGTAGGGATCTACCGCCTTACTTACTCGTGATGGTATAATCACTCTGTAATATTCCGGTCTGAAGGGCAGGGTAGCCGGTAGTGTCCCAGAGTGACTGAAGCATTTATGGTGTCGATAGGTCATGGTTGTTTCTTACCATCAGGAGAGTCATGTGCTTGTTCTCTGACCACTAATATAAAAATACCACTAATATTACAATTTAATTCTTTGTTCCTCTTGATTAAAGACAATAATGGGTATTTTATGGCTAATGTTAATAACCAATCTAAAGATAGAGATAGATCTTCTAGAGATTTGTTACTTAGATATTTTTATTTGAAAAATAACAGTGGTTGCTAGACAACTGATCTAAAGTAACCCTATATTTTATCTTAGATAGGTTATTAATATTGGCCGTTAGTATGTAAAACTTTTATCTGTCATTTAATTCAATATGCTACAAAATAAATGCAAACCCATCTTTTGGAACACGAGTATGGGACGTAATTAATATGACATACAGTAGCTTTTTATCATTGTTATGAGACTCCATAAATGCCTACTTTTTTATATTAACTAATACTGACAAAATGTCGGTATTAATTTACCTCGAGTGTAGATTTAAAGAACTGATTTAAATTTAAAAAAACATGAAACAAATAGTATCATTTATCCCAGTTCAAGCTTTTGTAATTACATTTACTTGTTCATAATAAGTCCTAAGTAAGCCTCTTGAAGTTTAGATAAAAATAAGTAGAATATTTGTAATGAAAATTAATTTTATTTCAAAAGGAAAGTGGTACAAAATGAACTCAAGATTACTTAGACTTTACTGTTTTAGTAAATTGAAATGTTTTGCTCGGAACTTAAACAATTTATATTTTCTTATTCAACCATACTATAAAAAAGATAAGACAAAGATCACCATTTAAACTTTCAATACAAAAAAAAATTATATTGAATTAAATCTAAAAATAAAATAAAAATACATCAAATAAAAAAACGGAGTGCGTTAGTGCCAGTAGAAGTGAAAACTTAAATATTTACGTTGTGCTTGTTTGATATTTTAGAATGGTTAGGGAATAATTTTGCACGAATTGCTTATATTATCAGTATGAAAGTACTGTCATTTATGTGGTAGAATACATTTATTGCGCTATCGCAAACATGACAACACGAACATTCGCGCAAGGGCCATGCGCCGTCTTACGAATTTTCGATCAGGTCACGTGTCCTGATTCGAGTTTAGAAGTTTTTACCTATTCCAAAAAAAGTGCGCAACGCCGCTAAAGAAGTTTTCACTTCAATAATACCTATTTAACAACTAAATGACAAAAGGTTTCGCTTAAAATAAGCAACCACAAGGGGTGGAATAATAGTCGCAGAGGAAGTGAACGTGCGAGAATATGAGAGAAAACTTACTTAAATAACTTCGCTATTGCGATATTGTTAGAACTTATCTGCTCCATTGTTTTTACATATTTAATTACATAGCAATTTTAACTCTACAATACTTTATCTTATCTCATTTCTAGCATAGGTTATCTGGACAAGTTTATCACGGTAGGTGTTTAGAATCAAGCTGCTGCAATTTAAACATTACCGCAGACGAACTAATATCAACTACTTAATATAATAGTTAATTCTGAGATACACTATTAATTTCTAACTAAAATTCTTATTAACAAAATAACTATTGACCAATAAAATAGAATTAGTATTAGTAAAAGTACAGGGGTATAGAAACTAGTTTCTATACCCCTGTACTTTCTAGTTCTAATATATTTATGTAGGGTTAACTAAACATTTCTCCTAAACAAATTTGTTGTGAGGTTTTGAAGTTTGTTTTAATTAAATGGATACAGATGGAGAAAATTTATAGAATTTGGAAGTAATGGCGGTGATAAACATTCAATGGCCGTTCTTTCGGAAAGAGCTACGGGCCGGAACGAAGTTGTTATCTCGAACAAACTTCCTTTGGAAACTACTTGTATTAGTTTATTGGGGAACGAGTGTCGGGTTCCGATATCAGTTTTATATTTATTAGAAAACCCGTTCAAGAATATTACTAGGCATTTCCTCCGGATTGACTTTTTTGAAAGACCAGGATATTTGAAAATTTTATAACTTTTTTATTTTAGTTATAAATAAATTGATGACTATTTTCATTAAAAAGTAGGTTTTACCCTGAATTCCGAACTAGCTCGTGTTAATGTCAATCATAATACAGTTTTTATATATAAAACTTATGAAGTTGCATATTTTTTGGCCTAACACTAACCTATAACATCTACCGTATTTTATAGTTGTTTTTTTTTTATTTTATCCCAGTCGGGGAAAGGCAAAGGATCTGTGTCCATACAGCCACGTCTTCCGTATTAATAAATCTTTTTCTTGTTATAAATTTTCAATTTATGTCTTCCGTATTAGTTCTTTATTTCAGTAATTAGTCACTATTTACACAGTCTTGTCTGGGTCTTGAGTAAAGCGGTGGTTTCGTTACACAAGCTCGTTTACGAGATTTGGCGGCAGCGAGGAAATTCACGATACACTATTTTCTTCATGATTATTTCATTAGTGCACTTTCACTGAACAAAATCAAACTAATTCCCACCTAATTAACCAATTTTACTCATATTTTACACTAAATTCATCAATTGTGAAAAAAATACCACCATCTTCATTCACGATGGCGCCAAAACTCCCGTGTTTTATAGGCCATGGTTGTCTCTTACCGTCAAAAAAGTCATGTGCTTGTTCGTCGCAAGTTCACATAAAAACACCCACAAGATAAGTTACTCTTAGTACGAGTAATTACGTACTTTATTTAAATTTTTGATAGTAATTGGAGGGTGGTAACGATAAATGCTACACAGTTTTAATTGATGTAAACCAATTAAAACTTTGTGTGGTTTAAAATAAACTATTTTTTTATAAATTTGCAGATAGTTTTTAGTATTACGTTACGAAAATTAAATTACGAAAGGACTTAAATGTTTGAATTGTAAATTAAGAAACAAGAATAAAACATTTAATTTCGTAGAAAGCGGACGCCATTTAAAATTAACCCGTTCATTTACTAAGGTCGACCCCTGGGAGGGAAAAATGTTGATCTTTATAAATTACATTTGGCTTGGAAAAGAAACAAGGAAAAGATCATGAAAACAAGGACCAGAAGACAACTAAACGTAACTTTGTATAATAAAATCTATATTTGCTATCGTCGGCACTTGGTGGAATTCCATTATATATACACGTTTTTTGGAGTTAACACTTGTACTTATCCACTGTATACTTTATTTAAAAGCCACTGTTACTTTTTAGCCAACCGGTTTCACTTTTTACAGCATCATCAGGGCTTTGAAACTAAAGACAAAAAGGACTTTTTTGATTTAAAGTTCAATACCTATTTGGTTAGATGTTACTGACGGTATCCACATATTAAAATGTTAACAGTAAACAAACCACAACAAAGTTATACCACAGCAATTCTATTTCCCCAAAAATAGGGATTACCGTTAGATTGCAAAATGTCATTGTATTATAAAATAAAATAAAATTATATGTTAACTTATAGAAAAAAAAAAGAAAAAAAAGCAATCGAGGGGTAGCTATTGCAGTATATCTTGGCGTTAATGCTTATTGAATGCATTTTGTCATCTATTTCTATATTTTAGATAGTTATCAGTATTGGTAGGCAAGTACCCGAAACATAAGCATGTTAATTATTAAGGTGTTTGTGATTTATTTCTGTAATTTGTCCGGGGATGTTTACTTATCAACACAAAAAGAAAATTGTATTCCTGCTGACAATAAACCGATTTGTTGTTCCAATTTTCATATCGTGTTTCATAATTTTACAATATAATATGGGTAGACATTGACGGAGACGCCATTTCAATCAGCTTCCGATATCTATCAGATTTATAATTTGGTTAAACGCTTCGACGGGTAATATCCATTCAACGGATTCACTGACATTTTTATGGAATATCCGGCATCCAATCTGTATATTACTTTTATCCGGATTCAATATTTCCTGGTGCAATATGAGCTTTGAAATTAATATTTTTTGTAGATTACTCTTGCATGCGGCCTGGCCATTCATTTTATGTACGAAATTTTGGCAACAAAAACGTATAAGTAATTTCAAGCGATAGTGATTAAAACGCCTACGATCTATTATTATATTTTGGCTACATACACACATACATACATACATAGCTTCACGCCAAGTCCCTTACGGGGTAGGCAGAGAGTATCGAGTGCCAGGCCTCACGATCCTGACAAACCTGTCTTGCTTCCTTCACATTCATAACCCTTTTCATACAAACACGCCGGTTTCGGAGACTCTTGACACCACCCTCGGATAATATCCGATTGATCTGGTCGTGAAATGTCAGCCTTGGTCTCCCCGGGTACCTACATCCATCCACATTCGCATTGTATATCTGCTTTGTCAATCTTTCATCTGTCATTCGTTCCACATGACCGAACCAGCGGAGCATGCCCTTTCGCATTTTAACACACTTTCTTTCTTTCAATTTTAGATGACGAAGAAAATATTTAATATTTATTAAGTGCTTGTTTTATATGTTTAGAATTAAAGGGTTATATAGGATCTTATTAAAAAGTCTTTATCTTTTAGTAGGTTTTTGAAAAGCCATCTCTCTTGAACGGTAATACCAATATGACGACTTTCTATAACGTGTTTTGTGGCAACAGAAATCTGGGACACGGGAGTAACCCTGCTAAGACGAGTAAGGCGGAGCTATCTACCTTTTTTAGAAGAATTTCCTCGTTATTTTGTGCCCTCATATAGACATAAATAAGGGGATGGATGTTTGTATGAAATCAATTTTAAAAATTAAAAACAAATAAGGTTACCAAGCTTGAGTGGTTCTACAAAAGATTTAGATTATTTATTATTATTATTAGATTCTAGATTAGAAATACATGTTAAGAGTTCCAAGTAATATTCGACTGGATAACACAAAATATCACTATCTTTTACCAGCCAAAATGTTTTTTTAGTATAGTATTACTAGAATTTTTTATTTAAAAATGAATTAATATACCGTCATCTTACACGGTTTTCGTTAAAAGTTTTATTAAGATCTACACCATTTAATTTTTTTGAGTTTTATCATTTGCCCAAAAAAAGAGTTTGTATAGTATCCATACGTTGAAACTTTAGAAGTGTTTTTTGA
>NJDC01002035.1:5136-17643 GCA_002245475.1 Calephelis virginiensis | reverse complement strand
TTGAACGTTAATACTAATATGACGACTTTCTATAACGTGTTTTGTGGCAACAGAGATCTGGGGACACGGGAGTAACCCTGCTAAGACGAGTAAGGCGGAGCTATCTACCTTTTCTAGAAGCATTTCCTCGTTATTTTGTGCCCTCATATAGACATAAATAAGGGGATGGGTGTTTGTATGAAATCAATTTTAAAATTTAAAAACAAATAAGGTTACCAAGCTTGAGTGGTTCTACAAAAGATTTAGATTATTTATTACTATTATTAGATTCTAGATTAGAAATACATGTTAAGAGTTCCAAGTAATATTCGACTGGATAACACAAAATATCACTATCTTTCAGCCAAAATGTTTTTTTAGTATTACTAGTATTTTTTATTTAAAAATGAATTAATATACTGTCATGTTATTTTCGTTAAAAGTTTTATTAAGATCTACACCATTTAATTTTTTTGAGTTTTATCATTTGCCCAAAAATAGAGTTTGTATATTATCCATACGTTGAAACTTTAGAAGTGTTTTTTGAAAACAACAGACTCTAAGCAAACATAGTTTTAGAACCTTTAACGTTATTTTGGACATCTACAGGCCGTCTTTTTTTCAACACACTGTTTGGTGAAAAAATAAATAAGAGGTGGTATTGATTATTTTTTATAACACAATTAATTTTTATAACACAATATAAACCGGTTCACAGAACACATCTAACTACTTCCTAAGTTGTATCCCTAATGCTTTGTGAAAAAGTTGTTGTGACATAATTATGATTGATGGACAGACAGAAATGTCGAATAGACAAGTTTTACGCCATTTGAATAATAAAACATAAATATAGAGAGTAGCAATCGTTATGTAGCAAGCTTTATGTCTATATAGGAGAATTTTCTATGAAAATATGATAAAAATTGAAATTTTTAATGCATGTAAAAAAATATTACATCGAGGGCTATAATTTAAGTTTTAAAGTAATCGCATCTCGAAATTAAAAAAAACATTAAGGGAGTCCCGATATCTAATATTATGTATATGGGATACCAATATTATTATACCTTTTATACAAAACATTTCTGAAGGAACCCTTTATGTGCAAGTTTCCGAAAAGCCATTCAGTTTTCATCTACGAATTATCTCTTCTTGACAGCTGTTTAACATAAGTTCGGTTTAGCTTTGTAAACCAATCGAACCAAATTGCTATTTAACAAGATAAACAAGTTTAAACCGAACTCATGTAAAATAATGGTTAAGAAGAGATAAAGGTTAGACTGAAATTTGACGTTTTAATTTTTAGTTTATAATGTACTGACCATGTTATATATATACAGTGCCGCCGGATATAGACGACGAGGCGAGCAGCAGTGAGGTGCTAGTCAAAGAGGGGGAGAGTGCGACGCTGAGGTGTGTGGCCTCCGGGGTTCCTCCACCCAATGTCACCTGGAGGCGGGAGGACTCTAGACATTTTAAACTCAATAACCACACCTCAGGTAAAATTTATTTTTTTTAATTAGTAATACTTATCTTCATCAACATCATCCTACGGCCAATGTTAATAATGTATTTCAATCTAATGGATTTCAAGCAATCTAGATAGCTGCGTATCCGGCGGCCTATTCCATACCTAATTGCCATATTTATCCTGTCCACAGATATGTTATTGGCAAGGGATAACATAAAAATGGATCAAAATATCAATCTTGGACAGCAAGTTTTGGATTAGAATTGATTATTAATATTGGCCGTTAGTGGAAATCCTGTTGGTTTCACAGATTGAAGCGTGGCAACATTGTGACGTTTGTTAGTGTACACAACATAATTAAAATAAACCCTATGGAATATTTTGTCTCCCAAATCTTAAACAAAAAAAAATGTATTAAAAATTGCAAAAGAAATAAGGATTCTTTTGCTTTTCTTACTAGAAGCGCTACATATCGCATCTCCTTGACGCGACATATCTCAGCGTAATATTCAACTTTGTTTCATGCAGCCTCGGTTTCTATTCTCGCAGCCATCAGCTATACATCGATGTCATATAAAAGGACATGGCTAGTGATGGTTTATAGGCGCTACTCTAATCGGCAAAATGAAAAAAATTAACTTTGAGACCTATCACGTAAAAAGTCTGATAGTTTGCCTAAAAATACAATGTATATTGGTCCAATGCACTCAACAACATTATGATTTTTTATAATATTGGAAGGCAAACAAGCAGCGGCTTTCCTGATGGTAAGAAATTCACGCCGCCTAGAGACACCAAAGGTGGTAATAGTGCGCTGCCAACTGGAGGCCGGGATGTTAGGCCTCGAGCTAAAGTAAGTTTACCGGCTACCTTACCCTCCGAACCGGAACACGTCAAAGGCAAGCATAAGACGGTGGTACTAATCTGATCGAGTCGCTGCGAAACTCTACCAGCTTGTAGGATGTCACGGTGTTAGTGACGGTAAGCCTATGCTCGCCTTTTGCGAGCTGCCTGGCAATGCAGATGGCCTATTCTGCAAAGGAGTCCAGACCAACACAGGTAACAGCGTAATGGTACGGTAAACTATTACTAAATTAATTCCAAAACGGCCATTGGGCTCCTCACAACTGTTATACAATAAACTAGCTGCCTGTTCCGGCTTCACTCGGATGGTAATTTTTTTTATCATAAATTGAGATGTAAGCTATTCTATCTTTCAAGTTGGATCTAACTGCACACGATATGCAAATTTGATTGAAATCGGTTTAGTAGTTTAGAAGTCCATCACGGACAAACAACGTGACACATAATTTATTTATATTAAGATAGGTATGATCGAGTGACATAGAAATGAGTCTATACGTTGGATACGTTGGATAGTAAGTAACTAAGTAAGTATCTTCACGCCAATAACCCCTAAGACGTAGGCTGGGCACCCACGACTAGCCGAAAATACTAAGTCCCACAATGTGAATGGTGGCAAGCCTATTGCCAACCGGGCACATAAATCCAAGCAACTTTTTTTTTTACTAGAAAAATTGGAAAAATCCAATTTTATTTTTGTTGCCCGACCCGGGATTCGAAGCTGGGCCTCATGCAGTCAAGTCCAACAACTGAACCGCTAGATCAAGAGGCGACGTCGGATAGTAATCAGTTTATTCAATAGATTAACCCAGTTAGTACATTGACGTTATATGTTGCACATTGACGTAGTATGTTTTCTTCGCTATTTTCTTCAAATTGTTATACAATGATTTTTCTTACACATATTTGATTTAATTATCCAATTTGTGATCCTTCCTAGTAATACGATACTAATAGCGCGATTTAGATTTTAACACGTAATTATTTTTAAATCAAATTGAAGGATTAAATATATTTTACTGATATGATGCTAACATATTCACCTCTGTAGACTAGCGTTCCGATATCGGACTAGACTTCTTGAGATCCCGGGTTCGATCCTCGCGTCGGGCAACAAAATAAAAGCAACGGGTTGCACTCCGGGAGTGCCGGCAGAAGTGAAAACTTGAATATTAACGTTGTGCATTTTTGAGATTTTACACAGCACATGGTAGAATACAATATTAATTTATTGCTCTATCGTATTTAAGCATCCCTTGTTCCGCCCTGGGCGGACCCCTTGTTCCGCCCTGGGCGGAACACAGCCACGATATCCTCTTCCGAAACGAACCAAGATCCCACCCTAAGCCGAGGTACGGTCTCACAGGAGACACCCTTAGGGAGGGGGGTCCCAGGCCCCACCCAAATTACATCTCTGGCTGAGCACTCTGCTCGCCCACTAGCCCGGTGACGTTGTTAAAGTCAATAGACGTACACAACAGTAGTCATTTCGAAAAAAAAAAAAAAATTTAAGCATGACAACACGAACATTCGCGCAAGCGGCCTGCGCCGTCTTACGAATTTTAGCCTTACGAATCAGGTCACGTGTCCTGACGCGAGTTTAGAAGTTTTTACCCATTTTAAAAAAGTGCGCAACGCCGCTAAAGAAGTTTTCACTTCAATAGAAAATGTGTGTTTTCAATTTTCTAATTAAAATAACGTTTGCCAGGGATTGGATATGTTTGGGTTGGCGATAAGCTTGCCTCCTATTCCATGGTAGGACTTCAGCTGCTAGTCGTAGATGCCATAGTTTTAATTTAGCCCATCTCTTCTGAGATATGGGCGTGAAGATACTTTAATACTAAACGATAGTTTTGAGTTCTAAAAACTAAAAAAATAGTTTTAAATATACATTATTACCAATTCACAGAAATTGACTCAAAGCTGCAATTAGCAATTACAGGGAAACAGAAAATATCTTGTTTCATATAGACCACTGTCCTTGTTAAGATTTCGATATAATTTTAAAATACATATTAAATCACAGAATTAAAACGCGACTACATAATTATACTCAGTTAATATTTAATGGCAATTATAGCATCATTGAGTGGAGTCCAAACAAGTTAGAGGTAAAACTACTATATTAAATTGCTTAATTCAATTAAGTATACCTGTAACTTGTAACTACTGTTTGAAATAGTTTGCTAAGAGTAATACAAATGTTTTGAAATCTAAGTTATTTCGAATTTCACGGAAATTGTTATTTCCGTGCGGAACGGAAATTATGTAATAGTTGTCTAATTGCTATTGGCTCCGACGGCTTCATTAATTTTGGTGCAACAATCAAATATACGTATAAAAAGTATCTTCACGCCCATATCCCCGTAAGGTAGGCAGAGGTACAACCAAGGCACCCACGACTATCCGAAGACACTAAGTCCCACAATGTGATAGGTGGCAAGCCTATCGCCAACCGGGCACATTTCCAATCCCGACCAACATTTTTTTTAGTTAGAAAATTGGAAAAATCCAATTTTCATTATGTTGGCCGACCCAGGATTCGAACCCAGGACCCCATGCAGTCAAGTCCAACAATCGGACCGCTAGACCACAGAGGCGAATATACGTATAAATATATAATATACTTATGATTTATTTTCTATTTTATTGTTTTGTGACCGCCTCGTTGGTCGAGTGGCTAACGTACGTGCCTAACTACACTGACCAACCGCGTGGTTCGGGTTCGGTTCCCGACGGGGACAGGCATATTTTGTGTGATATACATTTATAGATATCTAAATTTCCGAGTCTGGGTGTGTATTTATTTTCAAGTATTTCTAAGTATTAGATTAGAATCGTTGACTAACACCAATAACTCAAGATATAGTTTGCTTACTTTGGGGTTGGATTCAATTTGTGTAACTTGTCCAGGAATATTTTTATTGTTGTTTATTTGTTAATTGTGGAGTAAGTACTAAACTTGAAACTCAGTTAAATGAAAAGTGTCTTCGAATATACATATACGACGTAATAAGTCTTCTTCTTTGTTTAGGTTTTGGCAATCTCGTTAGTATTTTGCCTTTAGTCAAGTAGAAATTTGCATCAAATTTTATATTTGTTTTAATTTAATTATAATTAGTCATCAGTCATAAGTCGTCAGTAAGTCATGTCAGGCTCTTGGGTAAAGCGGTGGCCTTTTTACACAAGCTGTAATGAGACTTGGCGGCAAGGAGGAAATATACAATACGCTAATTTCTTCATGATTATTACATTTGTGCACTTTCACTAAACAAAATTGTACAAAATGCCACCAAAATTGACTAATTTTACTCAAAATTAACACGAAATACAATAATTATGAAAAAACTTCGACCATCTTTTCTCTCGATGGCGCCAAAATGCGACGTAATAAGTCAGTCACTGGTATGCAATAACTAAGTTAATTTTGATGAAAACTTGATCGTTTTTGAATTACAATTATTCGGTTTAAAGATCTTTATTTCTCATTAAGACATTAGTCACTTACATGAGAACAATATAAAAAATAAAGTTTGTTAATAATAGTCCGCAAGGGCAGTTAAAAGTTAAAACAACAATTTAGTGACGGTAGTTGGAGAGTGAGAAATTGAGATCTTTAAATCTAATTATTTAAATAGAAAGAATTTTTCCCTGGTTTCGCAATAAAGTAGATGAAACGTCTTTTTTTAATTGAGAGGTTAGCAAACATGTATACGGTTCTCCTAATTGTAAGAAAGAACCTTGACCTACAGACCTAGATAGATAGATCCTATTCTATGGCTAGAATTTTAGGCACATTGAGCAAATCTACTGGCTACCCTACCCTCCGTACTGGCACAGGATGTTCATTGTAGCAGAAGAAATAGGTAAGGATCCCTACTCGTTCAAGTTGCCGCAAGCCCTCTACCACCAGGGGTCTTGTTAAGAATGACCTCTGTAACCTGTACTTGCATCGTACGAGCTGCCTAGCTTGGTATTTCGTTTGTGTCTTCGCATTTTTAAGAATATGAACATCAACTATAATGATAGTCATATTAACCAGGTGTTCTATTTTTATGAGCATTTTGTAAAATATGGCAGCATACTTACTGGTTTAAATTATCGCTATCTCATTTTATCGAAAGCTAAATTAAGAGACAAATCATGTTCAGTTCTGAAAGATTGATTTATACGCGACATTTCTACACAAGTTTAATTCATTTTTCGAAAAACGTTGATTGAAAACGTCACGAGTCATCACCAACTTAAAAATGTTATCTCTTTCATTTTCGATCCATTAGAACAGGATACCATGCACTTAAAATAACTTTAGTTACTCTTTAGCAAAATTATTATTATTTAAACTATCCTATTAATATTATAAATGCGAAAGTTTGTAAGTATGGATGTATGGATGTTTGTTACTCTTTCACGCTCGAATGGCAGAACGGATTTGTCTGAAATTTGGAAGACAGATAGATTGTGACCTCGATTAACATATAGGCTATTTTAAATCCCGATCGCACACCGGGTTTCTGTGAAAACGCGGGCGAAGCCACAGGTAGCAGCTAGTATTGTATATGCTACACACAAAAGTTAAAACTAGCCTGTACACAAACAATCAAGTATTATTAAACCGCGTCTCAGGTGAGTTAAACTAATAAACGTTCTAAACACAAGCGACAAAGCGGAGTTGGGAAGCGCTAAGTTAGCGCTTGCAGTTACCGCTGTAACCGAGTTACTGACGCAGACGCACTTTACAAAAACTGTCACTGCTTATTGGAACAGGAACAAGAAGCCACCAGCGCTGACTGTTAAACAATGGGAAACTTTCCAGTGGAATATTATATACAACTTTGCTTATTTGCATTTATGACTTCTAACAACTGCGTTTGCTTTTTCATTGTTCTGTTTCATCGTTACGCTCTGGTTATCATGTTTTTAAAATGTATAAGATTCCTGCTCATAACTCTTTATAACGTTACCTCTGTGGTCTTGGTGTTGGAATTGTCTGCATGAGGTCCCGGGTTCGAATCCCGGGTCGGGCAACAAAAAGAAGATTTGGTTTACCCAATTTTCTAATAAAAAAATGTTGCTCGGGATTGGGTATGTGCCCGGTTAGCGATAGTATTGCCACCTATCATATTGTGGGACTTAGTGTCTTCGGCTAGTTGTGGGTGCCCTTTTTTATGATATTGGAAGGCAAACAAGCAGACGGATTTCCTGATGGTAAGAAATTTACGTCGTCTAGAGACACCGTAGGTGGTAATGGTGCATTGCCAATCTGAGGCCGGGATATTAGGCCTCGAGAAAAAGTAAGTTTACCGACTACCTTACCCACCGAACCGGAACACGTCATGACGTTATGGCGTCAGGAATAGGTAAGGCAGTGGTACCAATCCGGGCGAGTTGCTGCTAAACTCTAACACCTAGTCAGACGTCACGGTGTTAGTGACGGTGAGCCTATGCTCGCCTTTTACGAGCTGCCTGGCAAGGAACGCAGATAGTCTATTCTACAAAGGAGCCCGGACCAACACCACCAAAACACGGGCCCTGGTTCTGCCTCTGCCAACCTCTTCGGGGATATAGGCGTGAAGATACTCCTTATAACGTAATGTTAGTAATAGTCATGTTTATCATGGATTTGAACAGCTCGTTGGCTGCAGGGTATGAACACGAAGTCTATTATCGACGGGGACATACATTATTAATTATCATGGGGAGTCATTTCTGTAAACGAACGTTAGTTTTTTTTTAAGTCTATGTGCTTATTAAATTCATGTTATACTGATAACATACGAATAAGAATAAAAAATACACATTCCAAATAGACGATTCAAAGGTTCTTGTAATACGCCTATATAATTCTAAAAACTACAACCGGTTCATAACATATTGAAAGAAAGTCAGTGTTTACAAATGAATTAATAAAAGAAAAACATTATTGTGTAATGTTACACATAAAAAGACTGATATAAAAAGTAATTATTTCATCCTAAGAATTTTTGTGTTCTATATATTCTGAAATCTTATAATAAAATTTTCTACATGCCTAAATTAGATTTGATACATTTTTATTGTTTATTTTTTCATTAGCCTAGAGCATGTTTAGAAGTTTATTAAAAAAAATAATATACATTATTAAATGAAATTAGGTTTTGGATATGCACATCAACAAAAGCATGAGAGTAGGATAAATGAGGCAGAAATGAAAACGCAACTGAAGATCTGTAGTGTTGCGCTCGCTGACCGCATTCGTTACAGCGGAATCCTAGAAAGAGTGGTATTCAAAAAAAGTGTTAAATTTAAAATCCGAATAGGTATTCTTCGCTGGTTCGGACTTGTAGAAAGAAAATGAATTTGACAAAGCAATATATGTATACAATGCGAATGTGGAAGGATGGGGGTACTCGGGGAGACTTAGGTTGACATTCCGTGGTCAAATCGTTTGGGTGTTATCTGAATGTGGTATCCGGTGTGTTTGTATGAAAAGGGCAATGAATGTGGAGGAAGCCAGGCAGGTCTGCCAGAATCGTGAGGTTTGACACTCGATACTTTCTGCAAACTTAGCAAGGGACTTGGCGTAAAGATATGTATGTTTGTATGTAAGATGTGTAATAAATAAGTATGAAGTTATTTTTAATTTTGAGCTTTCTCGAGTAAAAAATCGTGGTTGTCAGTTTGTCTTAAATACACTTTATTATGTGTCTTCCGTACCTACTGGTCATGCTCCCTGTGTAGGATATACCACGAGGAGCCACATGCACTGCTAAGTGGAAAGATGCAAGCATAAGTAAACGAAGTCATTATCAACAAGGCCACTTGTGGTAGAGTGTGTAGTAGCAACTTGTCCAGGTTGAGAACTACTGTCTAGTTCCAGTTCGGAAAGTAGGGTAGCAGAAACATTGGGCTCGACTGTAAGGCTATAGGACAGTGACGTGCATGATAAATCCATAGGCGAAGGTTTTCTCTATCAATAGATCTGAGTTCTTGTTCGTTATTTTAGTATATAGTTTAAAAAAAGTATCTTCACGCCCCGATCGTCGAACTGTTAGTCAGAGTTACAACAATGGCACTCATGACTAGCTAAAGACACTAAATCCTACAATGTGATAAGTGGAAAGTCTATCGCCAACCGGACACAAATCCAATTCCAGGTCTTTTAATATAAGAATTTTACTCTCAATATTATTTCAATCACTCACACTTATTTTCTAAACAGTATTTTATGCAATAGGCTAAGGTTTTTAGATAATTTATAGCATTGAGTGACATGCAAAACACTTAAGCTATACAAAAACTGCTGCAGTAAAAGAGTATCCCGTAAATTCTACTTTGTTTCAGCTGTGATGTACTCATCTAAATTCATCCAAATCCATAACAAAAAAGAAATTGCTTTTATGTTTCTTAAAAAAAAAACGATAAGAATTTCGGCTATCAAATTTAACTGTCGTAATTATTTCCGCAGAGGAAGATATTCTCAAGATAAACGCCTCACAATGAGGGTTCACCAATAAGTTGGACATTTTCAAATGTAATTGATTGGAAGGAGGATTAAATTTAATTTGCCAACATGAAATATGTGCTAAGTCATGGAGTCTCAGGAACAAAAGTCGGTACACTTTTTACCAACTTTTGTGACATATATTGGTTGAGAACGAGGAACCATGGTAGACTTTCATACATCATATTGCCTGATACAAAAAACGCAGTGTATTTTAATTAAATAAATACTGTAATTTCTTTTTATCAAATAGTATTGCCTATCGGCCAATATTAATAATCAATCCTTATCCAAAACTCGCTGTCCAAGATTTATATTTTGATCCATTTTTATGTTATCGCTTGCCAATAATATATCTGTGCACAGGATAAATATGAGAATGAGGTATAGGATAGGCCGGCGGATACGCAGCTATCTAGATTGCTTGAAATCCATTAGATTGAGATACAATACTAACATTGGCCGTAAGTCGTCTAGCCATCCAGCGTCGGACTTGACTTCGAGAGGTCCTGGGTTCGATCCCCGGGTCGGGTAACGAAAATAACTAGAAAATATGTATTTTCAATTTTGTGATACAATTTTAAAATAAAAACAATTCAGTGTATCCTCAATAAAACCTGTTTGTAGCGTAGGCAAGACTAATCTCGATTACGTTACTAAAAATAAATAGAAAATGTGTATTTTCAATTTTCTAATATAAAGTATGTTGCCCGCGGTTGGAAATGTAGCCAATTGGCGATAGGAATGTCACCATCTGTCGTATTGGGGACTTGTTGTCACCATATTCTGTCGTATTGGGGGACTTGTTATCACCATCCAGTCGTGGATGACCTGGTTGTGACTCTGCCTACCTTTTCAGGCATGTTCACTTAAAGATATTTTTTTCATCGAATAATAAACTTCTTCGGCTAAAACTTTTACTTAGAAATTAGGAGAATAAAAATATTTGTGCCGAATAACTGACAAAGTCATAGTTAAGAATTATTGCTACCTTACTGCTGCTTCAGTAGTATTTTTTAGCTAATAGTAGGTACTAAAATACAATGGAAATCTTTAAAAATACACTTAAGTTCAATATTACGTGCAAATGAATAATTTGTGTTTTCATCAAATACTTTAATTATTATAATAAAATATTTTCTTTGACTAGATTAGACTAAAAGCAATAGAAATTGTGCGGAAGAAATTGAATGCAAATCAGATTCTTATTATTTTTATAATACTTATCTATGTTTATGTTAAATCTGGTGTCGATATTTTCATAATCGAAGTAGACAGATGGGTTTTGCTTTAAAAAAAGGGTTAACTTTTTGATTTTTTTCTATCAAGCAAAGTGAAATGAATCGTGTTTTGGAAACACTAGTCTTATAAAGCATATTAATGTTAATCTTGTGCATTTTTGTCGCCAAGATCCATAATTGCTTTGTATGAAAAAAACAGTATATTGCTGACGTATTTTAGCATACATGGCCCCTTAAGTTATTGAGAAGTATCATGTGTTTTTTTAATACCTCTAAATAATTTATGCTTGTAGGCCAAAATTAGACAAGATACGTAAAACAGTACAAATGTTTCTTCATTTAAAAATATAAGTGTTTGGAAATTTTACAAAGATTGATTACAAGGATGGAAAATATCGAATGACATAAATTTAAATAATCGCCTCTGTGGTCTAGCGGTCCGGGTGTTGGACTTGACTGCATGAGGTCTCGGGTTCGAATCCCGGGTCGGCCAACGAAAAGAAAATGGGATTTTTCCAATTTTCTAATAAAAAAAATGTTGGTCGGGATTGGAAATGTGCCCGGTTGGCGATAGGGTTGCCACCTATCACATTGTGGGACTTAGTGTATTCGGCTAGTCGTGGGTGCCCTGGTTGTGCCTCTGCCTAACTGTTCGGGGATATGGGCGTGAAGATACTTTTAAATTTAAAATCTGCCGAACCGATTTTTATGAACTTTGGCACACACAGAGAGTAACTTGGACTAGCACATAGGATAGTTTTTATCCCGAAAATATGTTTTTGTGGGACCATCAACAACGCAAGCAACTCCGCGGGCGATAGCTGGTGTTTTAATCTATTGAAATATACTACACACGGGATGGGATCCCGGTTTGTGCAACTCAAGATGTGTTTTTTTTTCACTTTCTGTTACTCAACAACGTTGCTCAGGATTGAAGAAGTGGTCGGGATTGAATGTGTAATATTATGGGGAAAAGTAAAATCGGCTAATCATGGTTGTCCTGTTTGTCCGTACCTCTTCGCGAATACAAGATATTCCAAGATATTCGGGCAAGATATTTATTTACCTACAATAGTAGATGTCTATGAGATAGTGCCTAATTTAATTAAGTGTAAATCAATCTTGCTAATGTCACCATACGATTTCAGTTTCAAAATTCAACGGGGAATGGTTGAACCTCACGGAAGTGGAGCGAGCGATGTCGGGGGCCTACTTGTGTATAGCCACCAATGGCGTCCCACCTTCAGTCAGCAAGAGGATACAGATAAATGTTATGTGTAAGTTCAATTAATGGCTCAACAGACTTTTTCAAGGAATAAGACAGCGAATAAGCAAGATGGTAAGAGATAATTGTGGCCAACAAATATTGGTGGTAATTCTGAAGAGCACCATCTAAAGCAGAGGTTCCCAAACTTATTTCATGTAACGCCCACTTTGAAAATCAGTTGTTTTGTAGCGCCCCCCCC
>NJDC01002034.1:56122-66636 GCA_002245475.1 Calephelis virginiensis | reverse complement strand
GAAGATAATATAAAAAAGTATCTTCACGCCCATGATATATTAGAAGTAGGCAGAAGTACAATCAGGGCACCCACGACTAGCCGAAGACACTAAACCCCACAACGTGATAGGAAGTAAGTCTATAGCCAACCAGGCTCATATCCAATCCCGGACAACATAATTTTTCTTAGAAAATTGGAAATATAAATTTTCTAGTTTTTTGGTTGCGTGACCGGGACTCGGGACCTCAAGAAGTGAAGTCTGACACCGGACCGCTCGACCAGAGAGGCAATGAATCTACATAAATATTTTAAAGAACCAAAATGCAATTCATTTAGTATTCTTATCCGCAAGTTGGTCATGGTCTTTTGTTGCTGTGTATAATAGACTATCTCTCTTCCTGCCAGGTAGTCCCTAATGCATCATTACCAACAAGATCACTTGAGGAAGAGTGATGCGCTGCAACTTATCCGAGTACGGATCCACCGCCGTACCTATTCCTGCCGTCATAAAGACAGTGACATTTTCTAGTTTGGATGGCAGGGTAGCCAATAAACTTGCACAAGAAATCCCCAAACACCTACATCTAGAGTGTCTATAGGCCACGTTTGTATATTACCATCAGGAGAGTCGTATGCTTGCTGACTAAAAACTGACCGACTACCCAATAAAATAAAAAAAAAACATATAACGTCATGACGCTATGGCGATAGGAATAGTTGTATCTAGATTGCAGACAAGGTCCAGCATCAGGACCTCGAAATCTGCACTCGTCCCTTACAAACCTGTTGATAGGTAGACACCTAATCGGTGTGAAATGATATTGGTGGTAATTTTGTAGCGCACTCAATAAACTTAAGTTATCGCTATCTTCTTTCAACGAAAGTAACAGCAAGAGACAAAACACTTTTAGTGCTGTCAAATTAGACCGTACTCGTCATTTCTACAGACGTTTAATCTATTACTCGGAAAACGTTGATTAAAAACATCACAATTTGACATTTTCGGACTAATCTCACATGTCTAAAGTGTTACATCTCTTTTATTTTTGTTTCATTTGAAAGAGATAGTATGCATCGGAAATAAGTTTAGTTTGTGAACAGCAGAATTACCATCATTGTAAATCCACTTTTTATGTCCAGGGAGTTAGGCAGTTGGCCTATATTCTTCGAAGGAGACCAGAACCAACACAGAAAGTCACATGTCAAGTTCATACTAGTCAGAAATCCGAATGTCAAAGGCACGTTGCCGTTAATATCGAACAAGGCTCGCTATGCCGAATATTGCATGCGACATGGATATCGCACGATCCAGTGGAAACGTTATCGGTGCTGGACATGCATTCTATAATTATACTGTAATTATTAAATGTATTTTGTAATGTATATTGGTGTAGATTTAAGATTACTATTAATAAACACCGCACTGTATTTTTTTTATGATAATGGAAGGCAAACAATCAGACGGATTTCCTGATGCTAAGAAATTCACGTCGCCTAGAGACACCAAATTTGCGTTGCCAACCTGAGGCCGGGATGCTAAACTTGAGCAAAAGTAAGTTTACCGGCTACTTTACCCTCCGACCGGAACACATCAATAGCAAGCAGTGGATGTTATGTTGGCGGGAATAGGTAAGGCGGTAGTACCAATCCGGGCGAGTCGCTGTGAAACTCTACCACCTAGTATGATGTCACGGTGTTAGTGACGGTAAGCCTATGCTCGCTTTTTACGAGCTGCCTGGCAGGAGTCCGGACCAACACGGATTAACTAAATCTACGCTAACAGCATGGAAACCGATAGCCTCTCAGGGGCACATTACGGGGTTAAATATAACAATATGTTATTCTGTCAAATTTAAAGAGATTAAGCCCAAGTAAGAAGTTAACTCAGAGTTAAAAAGTTAATTTGGGCACGTGCAAGTGGCCCAGAGTTGTTAAATTTTTTTAATCGACTCCAAAAAGCAGGAGGTTATGTGATCGACTCCTATATTATTGTTTTTTTGTTTAATCGATTTCTGCGACATTTGTATACTGATTTTAAAAACTCTTTTTGTGGGTAATTTAAAGAGCGCATACTGAGTCGGTACCATTGCCACCAAGTCAAGGTGGACGTAACCAGCGAAATCGATAAAAATACTCATTTTTGTGTACGCTAATTACTTATCGCTCATCCGGTTCAACAACGACACAACCTAAATTGAGTTAATTTTTCAGGAGCGAGATTTAAACATAAATAGAGGGTTGTTATATTTAATTTTGTGTTCTATCCTCAAGAGATTTCATTAAAAATATATTGTTATAGATTATGTATTTTTAATCACTTATGCCTAAAAAAGTAATTTTTGGTAATTGTGCCATTGTTGAACCGGATGAGCGTTATATATCGAGGTCGAAGTTGATTTGTTTTGCAGTTTTACTGCGCTAAAATTATGTTAGTATGTATGTATGCATGACTCTGGAGAGTGTTCTCAAGAATCGTTTAAAATAATTTCCTGAACCACTAAACGCTGTAATAAGGCTTCCCAGCCACACTATATTGATGATTGGATGTCTGCAAATGTTCACTTTGAACTAAGTGTCCTTTTAAGAATAGTTAAAAAACTAATTTACCCAAGTATTATATAAGACATTTCGAATTTGGCGTAGGAAACATCAAAAGCAAACATTGATTTTCACAACTGATTTGTGTTGCTAATACGAGGGTAAAATAAAAAGTACCCGGCCTAACACAGATCAATTCAATTTTAAAAATCAAATCTACCCACATTATTTAGATCAGTTCAGAGTAGTTAATTGTATGAAGTTCGAAAAGTGTGCAATAATTAGTTTCGATTTTTATATATTTTCTTAACAAAGAAATCGGATATACCTTCTGCAAACGGAGCAAATTGAGGAACGTGTCGTTATTAAATACCTATATAAGAAAAGGCTATCGCCGAAAACCATCCATGATGATATGGTCAGCATATTAGGGGATTCTGCTTTGTCTTAATCATCCGTCAAAAATTGGTTAGCAGAATTCAAGCGTAGCAGAGAGAGTGTGAAAGATGAACGTGGTCTGGAAAGACTTCGACGTCTCCTACTGACGAAAATATAAAACAAGGTTCTAGTTTTAATTATGGGAGACCGCCGATTAAAAGTTAGAGATGTAGCCAAGATTATAGGCATAACTTATAAATGAACTCAAAATATCATTTTTTTATATATTGGCGTATACAGTAAAGAAACATGGGTTCTTTACTGTATACGCCAGAAACAAAACAATGATCAAAAAAGTAGAGATGACCTGATTTGACACCATTTGTCGGCAAATAAGATAATGGCTTTATTATTCTGGGAGTCGAAAGGTATGATTATGATTGATTATCTTGTAAGGGGTCGTCAGACTAAGAACTCTAATTACTACTGTGTCTTACTACGTCATTTACGAGAGGAATTAAAAGAAAAACTTCCAAGAATGCTCAGAAGGGAAGTCCTGTTTCATCACAACTTCACACGTCTGAGCAATCAGTGGCTGAAATCCGCAATTGTGGCATTCAACTAGAACCGTATCCGCCTTATTCACCTGATTTGGCACCGTCAGACTTCTTTTGTGTTCCCTAACAAAAAGTCAAAGATTTTCAACGAACAATGAGGTCAAAACATCAGTAGACGCATAATGTGACTCTAAGGAATGCAAATGTGGATGGATGTAGGTACCCGGGGAGACCAAGGCTGACATTCTACGATCAGATCACTCGGATTTATCCGAATCCGAGGATAGTGTCAAGAGTCTCCGAAACAGTTGCATGAAAAGGGTAATGAATGTGAAGAAAGCTAGACAGGTTTGTCAGGTTCGTGAGGTCTAGCACTCGATACTCTCTGCCTACCTCGTAATGGACTTGGTGTGACAATATGTATGTATGTAAGGAAGATTTTTTTTCAACTGTCTCAATGCTTTGAATTGGAGATGGCAAAAGTGCATCGAACTTGATGGCGATTATGTAGAAAAATAAGATATATGGCTGATATCAGCAGCCCACTCTCCCGTATTTTTGTTTTTAACCCATTTCAAAAAAGGAAAAGGTTACATGTTTGATTCCTATATTTTTTATGTATGTTTAGCAATGTTACTCATTCCTAAATCGTTTTATAAAAATCTTTATGTATTTAAAAGAGCGGAAGTGCGCTCTTCGTGCAATGATCCCATTGCTACCAAGTCTGGATCTGATATCGGATAGATTACTTACTTTTTGAAATCTATGTCAGTTTCTTGCAGTTTAGTACTCTTAAATTATCATAGTGTTAATACTTGAACCAAAAACTTTAGACCCCTTTTTACGAAAATTGCGCGGAAGCAGGAGCATTAAATTTGGCACACTTATAGTTTATGCGTAGGTGAAGTGCAGAACGCTAATATTTTTCAATAATGATGCTTATAAAGTGCATTAAACGAATAAATAAAACATTACACTGACTACGATGCATTTGACACTCACAAATAAATATTTTGATGATAACGATAAAAAATCACAGATGGCGCTCCAAATATATTATATTCATAAAGTTTAAAAACAAAGTATTTAGTCTAGATAAATTAAGATAGCTTTGTTATCTAAAGTATATTAAAATTTATTATTGTAGAATTTAGACCAATTAGCGACCACCTTCATCTTCAAATATCGACGCCAGGCAGTCCAATCCTACATCGCGATATTACAATGTTATTGCCCTACGTACTAGGTTCTCCATGAACTAAAGTTTGAACTCATAATATGCTAAATATTAATTAGTTTACAATTAGTAACTGAATGTGATCAGTAAACAATAGTTTAATAGGGTTTATATGTATCATCGGTTAATTACAATAATTGAAACTAGTTAATTCAACTCATCCAATATTTTTTTTATTACACATTATTAATATTGTATTCTAGTTGTCGCCTGCAGCTTTGCGAGCATTTTATAGTTGTTTAACTAATCTGTGGTAAATTATTGAGATATCAAACAAAAATTGGGCTATTTTCCTTTTTAATATCTGATTTTTTTAAATTCAATGACACTGGTAGGGTTTGAAAACAGCTGCGCATATTTATTGAAGATATTCTAAAACCGATAGCATTTATGAATGAAAAAATACATATACGTGTTGGTGTGCCGTAGTCATATGGCATGGGGAAACCGACGCATGTCTTCGACGCACCTATAACGTCTATGGTGTCTGTAGGCCACGGTTGTTTATTACCATAAGATAATCCGTGTGCTTATTTGCTGTCCTACCGTATAAAAACACAATTAAAAAAATAGAGGGTTCTCATTATTCGTCTTAAAGTTTTATATTATTAGATAAAGTGATTGAAAAGAAAGGTTGTGCAAAGAAACCCGTGCAAACTCAGAGCAGGCCCCTATTTTTTAATATAAGAAGTGTACGCAAAGAACTTACCAGCTTGAAGTCTAACTGTTTGTATTTTATTGCAAAATATAAAATCCATTAGACATGTAACTATTAAGCCCATGAGTTTTCTGGCATTTTCATTGAGGTAATTCATTATATAGTATAAAACAAAGTAACTTTCTCTGTCCCTATGTCCCTTTGTATGCTTAAATCTTTAAAACTACGCAATGGATTTTGATGCGGTTTTTTAATAGATAAAGTGATTGAAGAGGAAGGCTTATATGTATATTTCATAACCGTGCAAAGCCGGGGCGGGCCGCTAGTTATTCAGTAATCTACAGATCGCTTAACTTATTGTAAACTTATTCACAATTTCGTTGTTCATTGTTTAAAAATGGCCGATAAAACCGCTATTTGTGGACGAAAAGCGGTAAAGTTACAAGTCCCCCAGTTTTATTGTGATCGAATGGGAATTTAAGTGTCTTTTTATTTGGTATGGTTGATGACTGGACAGGTTTATGTAGTCTGACTTGTTTTATTGATGCCAACCTAGATTACTGAAATACAGGACAGACATGGATCCATCTGATGGCCTGAGAGGTGATTGGAGACTTTTATGGTTATAGTAGCAAATAACAGAAAAATAAAGATAGTACGAGCATTTGGTCTGCCAACGCGATAGACTTAGCGGTTGCGACCCCACTCAATAACGAGTTAATCTTAACATTTAATCTATCATTAGGTCTATTTCCTATAGAAAATATCGAGTTAAACATTGATAAAAAGACGTATCTGCGTGTGGTCGTTAGATTTTCAGGTCAAGTTTAATGTTTTTAATCCATTTTTGTATTATCATGCCTATATCCCCAATTTTTTTGCTATTTAAAAAAATATATTGACGCCCGTATCCCCGAAGAAGTACACGGAGGCACAATCAGGCATCCACGATTAGCCGAAGACAATGAGTCCCACAATGAGATAGGTGGCAAGCCTATCGCCAACCAGACTCATGTCCAATCCCGAGCAACGTTAATTTGATGAACATATTTATTTCCTAATATTTTTTTTATTGCTCGAACAGGGAAACCAAACCGGGACCTCAGAAAGCAAGTCCGATTCCGGACCACTCGACCGAGCGGCGAGGTAGAGCCATTTTTGTCCATCCCAAAAAGATATGTGGTTTTAATCGTCCCTCAATCAAACATAAATAACTGTGCGATTTCGACAACATTTCTTAACCCGCATAACACCTTCGTGAAATCAGTTACCGAGGGTGGTATTGACAAACAATTATAACTCGAGACCTTCAAGAAAAGAGCGTACTAATCCCTAAAGGTCGGCAACGCTTCTGTGATACTCCTGGTGTTGCGGATGTCCGTGGGCGGCGGTGATCACTTTCCATCAGGTGTCCCACTTACTCGTTTGCCTCCTCTTGTATAAAAAAAAACATTTTAATAACTTTTTTCGAAAGCAGTGTTAATAAACAAAATCCTTTTATGAATTTGTAGCATCTATTTTACAAACTTTGATAAAACGAAACATTTCACTTCGTATTTGTTCCCAAGTACCTTTTTTTTATTATATTGGAAGGCAAACAAGCAGACGGATTTCCTGATAGTAAGAAATTCACGCCGCCTAGAGACACCAAAGGTGGTAATGGTGCGTTGAGAAAAATAGAGAAAAAAAATATTACAAGTAATGTAAATAAATAAATATCCCTAGAGAAAACAACTTTGTTTTAGACTGTCTGTCAACAATGCTACCTTATACGATTTATTTAGATATTTCTGTTTTCATAGTACATATCGGACTTGAGAACCCAGGTTTAATTTTCAGGTCGGGCAAGAAAATAAATAGAAAATGCGTATTTTTATTTTTCTAATTAAAATTACATTTCCCGAGACTGTAAAGGTGTCCCTAGTCGTGGTTGCCCTGGTTGTGCTTCAGCCTACCTTTTCAAGTATATTGCCGTAAGCATATAGATGGAAACATAAATACATTTGTACATATAAACGGAAATAAGTTTATTAAACATCTAGACCTGAAAATGCAGATATTCATTTATCATGCAATTGGTTGTTCAAATCATACCGGAGCCTCATGATTATTTGGTGGTGTTAGGCGTTTACGCTAACCACTCGACTAACGAGAGGATTGATACATTTCTATTAAGTAAATATTACTATTAAACGGGATAGTAATAAACCTATTCCTCATGAGTGTGATCTAAATCTATTACACCCGAAAATCTCTAATTATAAACTATACTTAAATTTTGCTAACAAGTATTTAATCAGTGTTAACAACCACAGTAATATTAGCATAAGCGCTAAAACTAACCCAAATACAGAGAACAAACATGAAACTCAGCAAAAACTATGATGTATTGTAATGTTTACATTTCCCAACATGAATCATGATCCAAGATTTAGCGGAATGTAATATGTAAGGCTTAGTGTACATGAATGTCTGATATTTTTTCATTAAGTGAAGGCAACAAAGGCAACAAAAAAATCCACTTGGATTCGCAGATAGTATTCAACACGAGTATAGGCAACTTTGGTAGCGCATTGGCAACCTGGAACTGGAATTTTAAGCTTTTTGTTAAGTAAATTAAATAATAGTAGGGGAACCCAGAATGCTAAATGTTTAGTTACTTTACGTTATGTTACGTTTACGTTACTAGATTCATTGGCACATATGGATTTTGTGGATTAGACGGAGTTAATAAAAGGACATCTCACGTTTAATTTTTTTTCGGTTTTCGGGTGCGATGGTTTCTAGACACTATAATGTAATTTACAGTAGTCAATCGGCTCTATTTTTGTATGAAATACCTAAAGTTTAGCGGTGCGTCAACACGCGATAATTCCTTCCAGTTGACACCACCAAAACGACACCGCCGGTGGTCTCATATAGAATCTCTAGTCCATATGACACCACCCTAGTGATGTCTAGAAATGCGATTTTGACAAACAGCTCCCAATTCATTATTTTAAGTTATCGATAGTTAAACGATAATTAATAACAGAGTTAAGTACATATATTTTTTTCGTTTAAGTGATTTAAATTTTAGTGTATTAAAGAACGAATCGAAAATTACAGTGCAGAAAACTAGTATTCCAGCATATCCACAGTTGTGTAAAAAACTTTCAGCCAACATTTTTTTCTGTAATTATTGATACAATCTGAGCATCACTCCAATGATACGTTTGGGTACATTTATTTTTCATATTTTGTTTCGTTTACTTTTTCACGGACGTAAATGTAAAACGTCTGGTGTATCATCTTCATCCCAATCCAAAATACTCTTGAGTATTATGCATTTCAAACACATCCTCGTTTTTATATCCCTTGTGACGTTGAAATTTATACGTTTGCCAGAGCGAAGCTGATCCGCCATGAGTTACATACATACTATAATGGACGTAAATACATAAAGTATTTACGTCCATTATAGTATGTATGTCCATTTTGAAAAAATTAAAAGATTAGGACGAAAAGACAAAAACTATGCAAATTGCACAAGGAACAATGTCAAGATAAACATTTGTGCGACAGATAAATATAAACTTTACTGCTTGAACTTAATTATAGTTTTATATCAACAACTAAGCAACTATGTAACATCACTAATAGTCACTGGTTTTAGTGGTGTCATGTGGAATGATCGAACGCCTTCAGTGTTCTACATCTGCCTGTTTAAATTTTGTGATCGCAAATGTTTTTTTAACTAATAAAAATATTTTAATGCCTAGTGAATGCTTAACAAAAATTAAGTGTTTTTGATAACCAAATGTCTCCACCCTTAACAGTTCAAACAGCAATATATAGGTCATAATAATTGTTCGTTACTATTTTAAGTAACTACTAGGACTTATTAAACCAAAATAGCATTCACAAATCTTACGCTTAATTACTGATTACAAAATTAAAAAAAGCACTATTGCATCGACCGTTCATCACAGCGGCGCAAAGAGTAAAGTAAAAAAAAAGCAGCGGTGCAATGGCGAATGAAGTATACCACGTAAGTACTAGGTGCATACCAGGTAGGTAGGTACTAGGTATAAATACGTTTTTGCCCGTTCGTATGAAGTTAGAATATTGTATATTAAGTTACCGTTTTTTAGGGAAGCGTCTAGAAATAATTGCAATTTGCGTTAAGCATTAAAAGACAATACTTACTGTCATTTTTTATCTTAGTGTACACCTTAATTATAATAGAAACTTAATAGTAGAAGATGTTGCTTTACGGGACTCCATACCATAATTACATATTTCGGGAGTAGTGTTAATAAACTCAGTTACTTTACGAAAACATTTCAGTAAAACGAAACATTTCAGTTCAAATAAATATCCCTGGTTAACAATGACTCAAGATTTAGAGGAATGTAATATGTAAGGCTTAGTATACATGAATGTCTGGTATTTTTTCATTTTGAGAAGGCAACAAAGGCAACAAAAATCCAGCTCGATTCGCAGATAGTATTCAACACGAGTATAGACAATTTTGATGGCGCATTGCCAACTTGTAACTGGAATCTTAAGCTTCTCGTTGAGTAAATTAAATAATTGTAGGTACGGTAACCCAGAATGCTAAATGTTAAATCACTGTAGCTTCGGTCCAGATTAGACGGAAAAGAATGAATAAAAAAGGACTTGTTATGTTTACATTTTTATCGGGTTGTAAGGCACGATAATAAATAGTAATATATTTATTCAACACTGGACTACTGTATTGTACTTCGAACTCTTCTTGGTAGGGCCTTAAAATTAAAGTATTCTCTTTTCTTCCTTGTGCAACGTCGTCAACTCCACACCACTAGGAAATCCCCTTGTTTTTACGAGCACAAAAAAAAACGCGTTTTATCCTCAAATTCTAAAAACAATTGTAAGTAAGTGTAAGTAGTTTTACATTGATTGTACGAATGTGTAAACTAAGCCTAAGCCTATTTTCATAAACTTTAGTTTTCCCGAAAATGGTGTTGAATTTTGGGAAAATTTATTTTAATTTTAACAACACTCATGATCCGTACGAAACAAGATTTGCATTTTTAATGAGACCCGCAATATGTCGTATTGGCAAACTGCCCAGGATAGTATACCAAGATCACGTATTAAATTTTGCTCTAAATCTTCATAAAGTCGGGGATGTTACTCGT